>OMKZ01037896.1:12848-34660 GCA_900302535.1 Neoniphon sammara | reverse complement strand
AACCACCTAGCAACACCCTAGCAACCATGCATAACACCACAGCAACTGCCTAGCAACCACCCAGAACATCATAGCAACCGCCTCGCAACACCCTGGCAGCCATCCAGAAAACCATAACAACCGCCTAGCAATGCCCTAGCAACCATCTGGAACATCATAGCAACCACCTATTAATGCCCTAGCAACCACGCAGATCAACATAGCAACCACCTAGCAACCACCCAGAATACCGTAGCAACTGCCTAACAACAACCTAGCAACCACCCAGAACACCATAGAAACACAATAGTAACAACCAAGAAACACCCCAGTGTTAATTTGTACTCTCCTAGCAGTGTGTATCAACCAAAATTGCTTGACAGCAATCACCTGCATTTTCAGAAAATTTTCAGAAATCATCTGCAGAAATGCACCTTTCTAGTTACATTTATGGTCATTATTAAATAATTATTATAAACTCACCTACTGAGTGCCAAAGGCAAACTTTAAGTCATTATAGGAATATTATAGTGATGTTTTTTACTAGGACGATGAGTTTCAGGCTGCTGCAGTGTGTAATTTTTTTTTTTGGTTGGTGCCTGCAGATGGCCCAGTGGCAGGAGCTGCTGAAGTTGGACTTGGCACACCAGGATCGGGTGAGCCAGATGTACCAGGACAAATTCCCCAGAGAGATTCGCCACTACCTCAGTGACTGGATCGAGAGCCAAAACTGGTAGTTATCTTATTTGCTACCTGGTTGGTTTAGAATAATACATTATAGGAGTAGGAGTAGTGGCATGGATGCAGGGGGTGAAGGCAATGTAACTGCACCCAAACGTATGGACAGTGGACCTCTCTCACTTAAAATGACTACAGAAATGTCTGTCATCAAGAATCTAATATAGGTGAGAGCTATAAAAATTCCTGCACCCATGCTCTTCATGGTCTTGTTAAACAGGGTGGAGTTAAGGGGGAATGTCACCCATTGTAAGAAGTGACATGGTACTTCTGTTCCCTAAGACAGCTTAGTCATTGTTTGTGAATTGCACTTTCCTAAAGCAAGAAATCAGAGAGAACCCTCTGCATGTACTGACATGAACTCTTAAAGATGGTTAGCATTCCCCTTGAAGTATCCTAGATTAGGGGGTTTCTAAACTTCTCATGTTCCGGGCCCCCAAATTAAGTTTCCCATTTGAAATAATTTTTCCTTATGGTAAAAATGGCAGTTTGGTTTGTGTCAAGTATTAAATTATTTAGATGTCATTCTTTAATGGATTCAAAGTTGTGAGGTTAAAACATAATGTTAAAATGATCACAAATTTTTTGTATCGTAACAATTTCTAGTCAATTAGATTGTACTGAAATAAATCTATTCCTCATTTTGCTTAAGACCCCTGGAAGCCCTTTGAGGATCCTTTGGGGTCCCGGGACCTCACTTTGAAAACCTTAGATGCCATAATGTAATTAAGGTTAAGACATGTGGAACAGTGGCCTGATTCAGAATGCATAGACATGACCCCTAAATAAAGTCAACTTTTATGCCCTGCATTTGTTCAGGGATTTGATGGCAGCTGATGAAATCGAAGCAAGGGATTGTTTCTGCAACCTCCTGCACCATTTGGACGAACAGCAGAAGTGTTGTGTCCAGCAGAACAACATACTGCAAGCGCCTGACTTTCTAAGGATGAGAACCTACTTGGAGGTAGAGCAGATCTCTAGAATAAATGCTCTTATGGAACCAGATTTGCAAAGCCACTGCACTTCAGATGTGGGTTATCCTCAGCATGTAACTCTTAATTTAGTTTCTTTCTCAAATTGCGTTGCCTTTTTACCCAGCACCACTTTGAGGAGGACCCACTGTACTTGGCCATGCTCATTTCTGAATGTCTAAGGGAGGAGAGGAAGATCCTGGCTTCAGCTAATGAAACACAGGTGAGAAATTTCAATTGGAAGGTGAACTAGTGTTAGTGCTGGGTCTCTGTAGTCATTTGGTTGTGCAGCATCAGTGCATAGAGAGCAGAAATTTGTGTGAAAGCAAGATGTTGACACCCAATCTGCAAAACTATGGAGTTCTCAAAACGACCAAGAAACTCAACCATAAGTGGAAAAATGCCCTTATTTGTGAAGATCTTTAGAAACATGCTGCACAAGTGCTATACTGTTGGAAGATGATGATTACAGTCATGATTTATAGCAGTTTCTGTGCAAGTGAGGTCCACAAATAAAACAAGTCACCTCTGCGTGTAGCAAGACTTGTAAGTTATGTGAAGCGTAGTATGAGTAAATTAAACATTGTGGAAATATCCTGTTTTTTCTCAGGGTGATGTACCCAATATTCAAGCAATGGAGAAACAGAAAGAGTTGGACAACAAAGTCACAGAGCTGAGGAAGCAAACTTGGGTAAACTCACTTTGATAATACATTTTATCTGTTCAAGCTTTAGGAACTGATTATGGCCTCACAGAATGGTCAGGAATTCACATGTTTTGGTTTATGTTAAACATTGCAACTTTTCCTGTGCCACATTCTGATGTGATTATGTGATAAAGAGGAAAATCAAATGGTTTAGCATTTGTAAAATGTGAAACTTTGATTGTCATGCAGATGACCGAGCGGGAAATCAAGTCACTGGAGAACCTGTATGATAGGCTTGATTTCATCACCAAGACCTGGCAAAGTCAAGGTATAGTATGGGACACACACAAAACATGCTGTGATGAGTTTACTGTCAGGTCAGATTTCATTTTGACTAACCTGTGATTTGTTATTTCCAGTGGAGCAGTTAAACGAGTCGGTCCAGTCCCAGGCTCTTCTGAATGAGGAATATCGTAAAGAGGTCAACTTTATCACACAAACAAAACAGGTAGATGTGTGTGTTTGCACGTCTTTCAGACCATACAAACTGATCCCAAAGGTGCCCGTATGATTGATTATATCTTATATCTTGATTATATCTTATTGTCAAGTGAGTACTCAAGGCTTTTAGAGAATATTTTCCTCTAAGAATTTAGGTGTGAGCAGCTTAAAGGAAAAATTCATGCTTGGATACTCCATCAATGTTAAATATCATCAATCCATGATGTTCAGTGCATTCCAGAAGTTATTTTGCAATGAAGTGTGTAATTTTCCATTATTTTTTGGTGTACCCACTTTCCTCAACTTGCTTTGTCTAATTTTAGCAGCAGTAAGAGTGAGTGTAACTCTTTCCTGTCTTGTCCCTGCAGGTGGTGCTGCAGCAGATAAAGGAGAATTTAACCTTGGCTGAGGAGATTGTGTCCACTCTGACAGCAGTGGAGCTGCCCGACTGGAAGCACAGGCAGCAGGTGGCCTGCATAGGCAGTCCTGCCGACACCAGCCTGGACCAGCTGCAGATGTGGTGCGAGCTTGATGCTACAAGATATTTAGGGTTTTCCTGTAAAAATGTTTTCGCTCTGCTGTCACACTGGATGCTCTGTGACAAAATGTGTGTGTGCATGGCTCAGGTTCACGACCCTGGGAGAGGTGCTGCAACAAACGCGCCAACAGCTGAAGAAGTTGCAAGCACAGGACCAGAACTACGCCTCCAGTGGTGCCTCGGATCTCCTGAATTTGATGGCACAAGTTGAGGAGTTGACAGTTTGCCAGTTCAGAAAACTTCTTGAAAAGTGAGCCATGGCATTAATCCTATTTCTTCTACATCACATGCATTACCTACACATTCACCCACACAAATACTTAAAGGTATAATTTGTATTTTTTTGACAGAAGGTTGTATCAGTTACTGATCCATACTGATACATCAGGCATGTGAACAGGCTCCACAGTAATACAGGCATTTTGAACTAAGTAGTCCCAATCTAAGGAGTGGTCAGAGAGAATAATAAAGCAGGGAAAATACACAAAATATGGTGTAATTTGTTATGTTTATTGAAAGCATTTTTTGGCATTTTAGTTGTGGTGCTTTCTGTCAGTTGACCCTGTTTGCTGCTGCTGTTGTTGTCCTTTAAAGCCGTGGCTGGGCAGGAGATGTCCAACCAGACAGAACTCTCTCTGCCTCATGTTATGTTCATGTAACTATATTGATATTGGTCAGTAACTCATACAGGCTTATGTCAGAAAATCCATACTATCCCTTTATCTTTTCACCTAATAGAAAAGGACAATATTTGCTTGAAACAAAGTGCTCACTTGTTTTGTTGTGGCCTTACATTGCAGCGCTCTGGTCATTGAGAAACAGCCTTGTTCATCATGTCAGCGACCTTTGATACTGAAGACCGGGGTGCGCTTCTCAGTGAAAATTAGGTAAGGACAATCATGGAAAATGAAGTTGGTATTTCCAGGTCAGTTTTTTGGGACAAGCCTGGAGAAGAATGGGGATGGGGGATGTTTGTGGACTGTTGTTCATTTGAATACATGTTCAATGGCCTATAACTACACATTTTGTTTAGCTTGAGTCCCTCATTCATTTCATAACTTGGAAAATTTGTTGTTCAGAAGAAATAATCTTCAGCTATAGATGACTGTGAGGTGATGAAACATACTCTCTGGCAGCCATATTGAAGCTCATCAGCTTTTGGCCAGCAGTGGCTAATTACCAGCTGATTACATTTCAAAATGATTACATTTCTAATGATCATTTTGCCGCTGATATATCAGATCGATTTTAGGTTTAGCTAATGTCAGCATGTTAGTTAACTAACCATCTGCTCAGCTAATCACCACTGTGTTAAATTCCCCCGGGCTGACTAGTAACATTTAAAGCTAGAGTCAGTAGTGGCCAGTAGTTGTGTGTTGCCAGGTAGGTAGCAACCAAAGCCAAAAATCAGCTGTAGAATTAGATAATTAACCAAGCTGCCTCTTCTCAAGCTACAACTTGCAATGCTCTGTAGAGACTATCAAAAAGCGTAGAGCTAATGTAGACACAGTGACATAAATTTCAAAATAAATCTAAATGATCAGATTTATTTTTACTTAACATTGCTGCATTGATCTTTTCAAGTTTCTCTTTTTCTAACCTATTGTCATGTATTTATGTCCATTATTTGTGCATAGCCAGTGTACTTTCATGACTGTGTAAACTGTTCCTGTGGAGATTTGTCACAAGGCTGCAAGACTTCTAAAAACTGATGTTGCCCTGTTGGCACTCATATTACCCAGTCACCATCAGTATAATCATTTTGAAGACCAAGTAAAAACTTCACATCCACTCACGAATTTGATTACTGAAAAAGTTTAAATTCTGAAATGGAAAAAGTGTAAGGAGCTCTGTTTGCATCATAGGGTCACTTGGTGTATTTAGGACTTAGTTTAATTCTAGATATTCTTTTTGTATCTCTCTATATTCCCTCCTCAGGTTCCTTGTGAATCTCCCAGAATTCAAGTGCCTGCTTAAAGTCAAACCTGAATTTGACAAGTAAGTAAAAGAGGGAATGCACTGAGTTGTTTTAGCCACTGCTATACATGACCATACCTTTTCTGTGAACAGAAATCTCACGTTTAGTAAGTCAATCTTTTGTACCCTTCTTCTTTAAATTAGGGATGTTGCTGAAAAGGAGACAATTAAAGGGTAGGTAAATGTTTTTCAGAATGTTTCAAACTCAAAGGAAATTTTAATCGTTTTACATCACGATCTTTGTGTGTACTCTGTGTGTTCTTTTTGATGAATTAATATCAACACACTGATGTAAAAATGTCCCAGGTTCCGTCAGTTTGCTTTCACTACAAACAGCAGCAAGGTGTTGGATGTGGAGACGTCTGGTGGAGGCTTGGTGGCAGAGTTTGGACACCTGGTATGAAACCTTGTGTGAAAGTGTGATGCAGGCAGGATGTTCACTTATGGAAATCAGTTCAAATTATGTTAAAATGCTGTTAAGGTGATATTTGACTTCATTTTCACATTTCATATTACATACACACTTCCTTAGAAGTAGGGCGGTACACAACCTAAAATGAATTTCAGCATGAATCAAAAATGTAAAATGCAAAGCGAAAAATCTGTTTATGCATATCTGCCTGTCTTTCTGTCTCTGAGGAAATGTATAGCTTAAATGTTAAAACATTAAAAGTTTTTCATTTATATTGTGAATAGTACATACAACCAGATGCAAATGAAGATTCACATATTGACAGAAGTCATTTACACGCACTGTGACCTATTTGTAATATGGATGCTGTGTGACCTTCACATGCATATTAAGCTCAAGGCTCATAAGAAAATTATGTAGCCACAAATAATGATTTTGCCATTGTTTTGTTTTCCTCTCCTTTCCTCTAGTCACTAAAGGAATGCAAAGCAAAAGGCAAAGGATCACATGAGGTAAAGGCGAGTTTAAATTCACTTAACTGACATTTGTAGCTTTTATGAAAATACAGACGGGAATTTGTGTTGCTGTTATACAAACAAATGTATAAAGCACCTGTTTCAAAAGGTGCCATGCCTCTAGATAATTTTTGTGCATATTTTTCTCTGTTATTATTGACAAATAAAGTATAATTGGATCCATTCCATGATTTTTGAAGATGGAAAGAAGCTGTTTTGCTGTGGTGGTTGCACTTTACTCAGACTTAGACGTTTACACTACAAAGAAACATATTGCATCGTACTGATTTAGTGTTGGGTGATTATACTTGAAATCTGTACTAAGCTCTTGCAAATGATTACTATACAAGTTGTTTTTCTTCCCAGACCTGTCTGTGATGTTGCATGTTATCTGTGTCAGGTGATGGTTGGGCAGGCTGTCAAATTTACAGTGTCTCTTTGTTCTCCATCAGAGTCCTCTGGTGGTCACCGAGGAGCTCCACATCATTAAATTTGTGACTGAGCTTCAGCAGGATGGACTGCATGTTAATATTGAGGTGAGACTACAACATCTGTCTGTGTGTATTGCTGTATTTGCTCATGGAAAAAAATGTGGGAATACATACACTGGAGTCAAGGCCTTTTGACCTATATGTAGTGTGTCCTTTCCAAGCCACCCTCACATATTGTCCGCTTGATTTTGGTCTCTCTTGGTCCAGGCCAGCTCTCTGCCCCTGGTGGTCATCTCCGGTACGAGCCAGGTCCCCAGTGCCTGGGCCTCGATCCTGTGGTGCAGCATGCTGACCAGTGAATCCAGGGTAAAGCTAGCACACTTCAGCATAACAAACGAAAAATGTCAGATCTATCTGAATTTCATTAACATGATGATCATGATTTTATTACACAACAACAACAATAACAAAAAATAATCCTGTTATAGTCTCACATTTTTGGAGTAGACCTTTTTTCACAGCAGCCATTTTGACAGGAAATAGCAGGTAAACACAGGTGTTACTAATGACATAAATTAAGGTTCTGTTCCATTTAAGTGTAGCAGAGTCTTTCCACTAAGCCAACATGAACAATAGCAGGACCCTGGCTCTGTTAGACCTAAGATAACCTTAATTAATGTCATTAGTAACAGCTGTGCTCGCCCTCCTGTTTCATGTCAAATTGGCTGCTGTGAAACAGGTCTATTTCTCTGAATCTGAATGTCACTCATGCATTGTGGTTTTACATCATTTTCCTCTGTCACTTAATGCGTTGGAGTCCGCTAGGCTATTTTGAACAGCCGATGTACAATTAGCATTATTTTCTCACTTTCTCACTCATGTTCTGGCTGTGTTTTATCAGCTAGTATGTGCAAATATGCAAGTCATATTTAAAACGGCTGATGGAGCCACCAGTAAATGCAAGTAAAAAAAAAAAAAAAAATTGTTTGGGTAATCAACAGACTTAAGCCCTATTCAGAGTTTTAGTTTCTGACATATCTGCAATTTTATGTACCCATTGGGAAGGGATTAAAATCTCATATAAAGTATTACAGAGATGGGAGTGGCTGTCTGAACCTGCAGTCGCCCATCTCTGTTTAAGGGGCTGTTTAACTGTTTAAGGTTTGTGCTCACTCAAACAAACTGCTCAAAACTGTAAACTTTGTTTTGTGCAGAACCTGTCACTGTTCCTCAGTCCTCCTCCAGTCACCTGGGAGCAGCTGTCAGAGGTGCTAAGCTGGCAGTTTCTGTTTGTCGGTGAACGAGGACTGAACGAAGACCAGATGGCCATGCTAAGGAATAAACTTGTGGGTGAGCCTGGGAAGCTGAAATCTGTTTTTGTTTCTGTTGAAATGCATCATGTGACCCTATGGTGGTGGCTTTCAAAGCACATGACACTAAACCCTCCAAACTGAACATTACACTAAATCTATTTCTATATAAATAGAAATAATATTCCTGCATTTATTATTAGTATTTGTAAGCTACTCAGGATAAAATGTGGGTAGATGAATTTGATTTTTATTTAATCTTAAGTATGTGCCACAAGTCTAGGTAGTACCTACCAAATATATCAGTGTTTTTGTCATTTTTGTAAACTTTGTAACCTGAAGACATTTTTGGAAAGTGCTTTATGAGTAAAATTGTTATTATTATTATTATTAGTAGTAGTAGTTAGTAGTAGTAGTTTCCTCTCTAGTGATATAAACAAGGACATATGGGAAATTAGATTTTAATAATTTGATGATTAACTATTATCGAATGTTTTTGTTCATGAAACCTAACTGCAACCTTAACCAAAGTTATTTCACTGGCCTGAACTTAATTGTTAATTGTTGATGTTTTGATGTGACAGTCAGGTGAAAATTGGGTGTCCAGTTTGTGGTCGAGCACCATAATATCCACGTAATTTATGTCCACATGTTATCTGCATCTCAGAGTTTGTGTTTAACATTTTATATGCAACTGTGTTGATTTCATGACAGATAATCCAGATGGTCTCGTCTACTGGTGCAAGTTCTGCAAAGTAGGTGTTCAACAAGATGCTTATTCACAGCCTTGCATGTAGAACCTGTTTGCCACTTGCATTTAGATAATCTTTGGATTTGTATGCATGCATGCTCCTTTGAATTATAACCCTCCTTTTTACTTTGTTTTCCTGTGTGGACAGAATGACGGCATTTGGTTCTGGATTAATGGGATCCTGGATTTGATCAAAAAGCATTTGCTGAATCTTTGGAAAGATGGGTAAGCATGGCATGTTTCGTATGTCAACATCAACCAAAAAAATCACCGCATCAATCACAAGATTATACTTACTGAAAACATACAAGAACATCAAGACAATTATTTTGTCCGCCTGCATATTATTATTTGGGATTGTGCCATCCTTATGAATCAAACTGTCTTCATTTTCCCTGTGTGGGTTACAGGTCCATCATGGGTTTTGTGAGCAAGCAGACAGCACAGACCTTGTTGAAGGAGAAGCAGAGTGGGACTTTTCTGCTTCGCTTCAGTGAGACTAGCAGAGATGGAGCCATCACCTTCAGCTGGGTAGATCACTCCAATGGCAGTAAGTCTGTGTGTGCGCACGTGTATCTATGTTTTGACCAAATTCAAAATGAAATGTCCATATTAGGTACATTTCATTTTGGAAATGTATAGTGGACAAAATTAAAATGATAATAAAATGTGAATACACAATAGTATCATAATTTCACACAGCCGTTCTAGATGTTTCCTTGCGTGTTCTGTTGTCTCTGCGTGTGCTCATGTGTTTGCTGGTTTCTCTCTTCTTCTGTGTGCTCTGCATATAGAGAGCCATGTTCACAACGTAGAGCCCTACACCAAGAAGGAACTGAATTCTCCGCTGACAGAAATTATTCACACCTACAGTGTCAAAGCCCCAGGGAACATGCACAGGAATCCTTTGCTCTATCTTTACCCAGACATCCCCAAAGAGCGTGCCTTTAGAAGCAACTCTAAAAAACTTGGTACAGTCTTTTATTTGACTTTCTACATGAGAATCAGAATAATTTTATTTGCCAAATGCAGCAATAAACAGGAATTGTGTCTTAAGCCCTCTCAGGATGGCTTGAGTGTTACCACCTATGTAAATCAGTTCCTTGCTCCTTGTAGCACTGTACTGCTTGTTAAAATATGTGCCCTCTAATGTCCTTTCACCTTTTGCAATGCAGAAATATCCACAATTGATCCGAGTACGGGTTACGTGGTCAGAAAAACCATCCATGTGTCAAAGTAAGTAAGATGAAATAAATGAAGACTTTTGTGGAAAAGAGGCTTTGCATCATAAGCCACAGCTTGTGCCACTGTGGGGGTCCACTGGAGAGCTAACTTTGTACAAATAATGCCTTTATACAAAAAAAGAAAGAAAGAATGAAATGGTGTAGATCCATTAAGTAATAGCATAAATGTGAACAGTGGCGATTTGTTGGTCTCTACTCCAAACCATCACAAGTTCTAGTTTGATAAGAATTAGCTCAGTTAACCTCAGTTTGTTTATAGGCCCACAGTAGAATGCTTTGCATGTCACTTAATTGAAACTTAATGTAAATTTGGTGTTTATTTTATAGATGCAATGTAAAGCAAGAATGTAAACAACGTGGCGGTGCTTACAGTAAAGCTTTTATACCTCTGCAATTGATGAGCGTGTCATTGAATTCCTGTACACAGTTATCCACCTTTGATCAACCAGTCTGGGTGTACGACGTCACATGCACTTGATGCAAAGCTCAGATTCTTGGGCAGCTATGGGACACCCACACATAGACCCAAACATGCCAAATAACATCTGCTTTTTTGTGCAGAAATGCTCTTTTCATTGAAGTATAAAATGTGTTTTTAGTACTCAGAAGGTTAATGCTGACTTTAAAGTGGGCTGTTTCTTTAAATAATACTCCCACAGTGGACTCTTTCATTTAAAACGCCTGAAACATTTTTACCATGTGGGGTGGTTGGCAACACAATCCCTTAACCCTGGCAGTGGTAGTGCCATGCTTTTCTTATAGAGCTACACAGTCTGCATGGGATGGATGTCTGGTCCTCATCCTCCAAGATTGGAGTCCCCTGGTTCATCCCTAAATTGTGCAAGCCAATTTGTTTGTTGTTTCATGGTTGAATTTTGTCTGACCCTGGCCAAGGATCTTGCTGCGTATTGTAAATATTATGGTGTTAGAGAAAAAGTTTGTCTCATAGAGAAGTGGTTTTCTTCCACAGCGATGTTTCTCCACCTTTGTCTCCATCTTCAGAGACGACCAGGATGGAAACAGAGACGGACACTGCAATGGGTATGTCTTCTCACAATTCATTTCTCCACAACCCTTAATAATCTCACTGTTTGAGTAACTCCTGCATTAGTAACTGCTAGATTTTTTTCCCCAATTTGTGTAAAGTAAGTAGCTTTTCCACTCCTGCTAATTTTTTTTTATTTACTTTTTTTTTGGTTTTTGAGAAAACATAACACAAATACAAACAGTAATAAAAGAAACCGCAGGAGGAGGATCCATCACTCAAGTAACATTTAGTCCACACATACGTCAATATGCTCATATGTCCATATTAATTCTATTCTTTGCGATAAAGTTTGAGGACATGCCCCCCATAGGGCCATGTTGTTACTATACAAAATCAGGCCTTACAGTTAAAACGTAGGTGAGCCGTTTTGACCACATTTCAGCAAAGATATCACTTTTACATCTCAGTTTAAATGTGATTCTCTCCATAACGTATATACTGTAAACAACATCAATCCAGTCATTTATAGTAGGTAAATCTCTTCTCAGCCATTTTCTGGTCAGAGCCTTGTTGCTTGCTACTAACAGTAGTCTCAATAAACATTTATCTCTCTTTGCACTTTTAAGTTCTCCTAAATCGTTGAGGTACATGATTTTAAAGTTAAAGCAGATTTTAAACTTAAAAACTGCCTCCAGGACACCATGGATACATCTCCAAAATGGAGCCACAGAGGGGCAAAAGATATGAAAGTGGTTTGCCGCAGTACTTCCACAGGACCTCCAGTCAGCAGTCTGATCAGAGTACTTAGTTTTCTGTGCTGGGGTACAAAAGAATCAAGTCAAATTCTTCCAGCTTTATTCCCTCCAGTAAGGAGAGCTTGTTGTCAACCGCTGTCTGCAGATTCTGTCCCATTCTTCCACCGTTGTCGTGATATTGCCCTCTGCTTCCCATCTTGTTGTAATGACCACAGTATGGTCTCCCTTTAAATTCTGGAGAGCATGATATAGTCTAGAAATTATTTTTTGGTAGGTGCCATCGTCGTAGGCTTTTTGGAAAATATCCAAGCTTTCGTCTCCAATTGTTGTGTCATCTTTAAATTTTTTTTTCTAATAAAGTCTCTGATTTGTAAGTACCTAAAATGGCCTTGATTATGTAGATTATAGTTGTCCTTAAGGTCCTGGAAGCTCAACGTTGTACTTCTTTTTAGGACTGTGGAGTGCATTGTTGGGCTCAAGAGGTACACGAAGACATCATCTGCCAACAAGGCCAGCTTTTGTTCTCCTGCTGCCATTTTTATACCTTTGATCATAAAAATTGCAAATAAAAGTGGACTTAACGGGCAGCCTTGTCTCGAAGATCTCTCGAACCCAAAAGAACCAGTTAGCTCACCAATGATTTTCAATTTCACTGATGGCTTGTTGTATAGAGCCTCTATTGTCTTGATAATTACTTTATTGAATCCAAAATTTTCCATAGCTTTAAATAAGAATTTCCATCGAACTGAATCAAAGGCTTTTTGAGCATCTAAGCTTAGCAACATTGCCTGGATTTTATTTTGATTTATGTGTCTAATAATATGTAAAGACCTTCTGATGTTATCATGTGTCTGACGAGATGAAACAAATCCTGTTTGATCCAAATTGATTATTCCAGGTATCATTTTTCCACTCCTGCTAATTTAATCAAATGTTTGTTTTTCCCTGTAGACTGGAGAGCCTCTTGATGAGCCTGAATCACTCTGGTGCGATACTTCACTGTATGACGGGAGAGTGTTTCATTAACTGGACTCCACACTCACTTAAACGATGCTGAAGGCCATCAACCCAGTCAAATTTCTCAGATGTGCCTATGACTATCGCAGGCTTATCATAATGCTTTGCCCTGTCATCTAAGGGTGGGGATGGTTTGAGATTATTTTAATTCTTTGTAAATGTACTCTAAAAGGGGCTTTCATTGCAATGTAATACAATACACTATGTTGATTCAGCTTAAGATGATAACATGCCAACATGCTGCCTCTCAGGTGTAATCAATGGCATGTATGTTTGTTTTTTGCTTGTTCATTTTCACCACTGTTAATGATCAAATTGGCGGTTTGTTTGGTATGAGATCAAGACCGGATTTTTGAATGTGCAATTTGTTTAAATTTTTTTTTTAAAGCAATAAAGTTAGGCTGTTTGAGCAAAGCACTTGGTCTTAAAGGAAGGGAACTATGTTTACAAGAGATCCTGCTCTGTAATAGGAAATGAGAATGCTGACAGATGTTATTTACTTTTGTTTATTAAAATAAATGTATTTGAATATATTCCACAGCCAACAGAAATGACATTTATACTGTACAGCTTTTGATAATGAACTTTAACTTGGAAAAGAGCAACTATATCCACAAGCACATTCAAGTCCTAACTCTGCTTGTTTGCAGAAATCCCCACAGGTTTCTGACTGGGAGCTCATCACCCAAATGTGTCATAACCTCCACAGAACCTGATGGTAACTCCAACATGGCATGAGTTATTCCCAGAAACTACAAATTACATGACTTTTCCCTCAAAATCCAGAACAATTTTATCAGGAAATGTAAGACAAATTTCAATGTGGGGATTTTGAAAATGTGGTGATCGAATGCTTTAATAATCAGCGTGCTGGCAATGTAAGTTGTTAAACTGATTTTTGGTTCATAAGTCTGTAATTTTTTATTTCTATTTCCACTTCTGTTCCAGGACACACTACTGCAGTATGTATAACTATGAAAAACTAGTGAAAAGTGGAACACTGAATAAACTGTAATTTGAAGTTTTGAGTGACTGCAAACTCATTCCACAATGTTCAGACTGCAGTAATCATAACAGTACACACTGGAGACATCTCGGTCTTCCATATTTTAAACATTCATCACAACACAGAGAACAATATTCATTACAATCAGTTTCGCTTGGTTTGACCTTTGAGGACAGATGGTGTGGTGCACACATCTATACAGCCTTTTAATATTTAAATTAAGATAATCTCATAATTTACAGTGTTTACATTCATTGACCATGATGTGGAACAGTCCTGGGTAAAAGTACATGGAAATAATTCTTTGGAGCATTGGGAGTTGGGTGGGGGTTTCTGCATCAAGACAATTCAGACAGTCTCATGGAAGTTGTCAGCCACAGGAAAGTAAAACTGAATCCTGAACTCTCCTGGCGCTCCATGAATTGTTCTGTGCAGGAAATCCCCCCCATCTGACAGACAAAGCAGGTTAAAAAAACATTAGCCAGGTCTGATTTGGATCTTGACCAAAGGCACAAGCTTAATGACCGAAAAGACTAGAATACTGTTTGCTCGTATTGACAGCAGAACCTTTAAAATCAACAGGGAATGGACAGGATGGGATGCAGGATGTGGGTAAGAATACATGACCCTGCCTATCTTATGATTATAAGAGGATTATGTCCCTTAAACAGACCACCACACTTTGTCAAGGTGAAAAACAAAAAAGAAATATAAAATAACAGAGAGGAAAGCAACTTGCGACCATGTAAGATGCAACACATTAAACTGACATTATTACTCTACATGAATTATTACCCTTTGGAAGAGTTTCCCCATAAAATGGCATTTTCCTTTGTAGTAAAAAGCCAGAGTGTATCATCTCACAATACATTAAGAATACAATCTCACCGTCTTCAAGGGAGAGCATAAGTTTGCAACCTGACATTGAGCTCGCATCTATCAGAACAACATAATGAAAACAGGCGGGAAACCAGTTTGCAAATGAGGTCAGTATGTATGCTAATTATGAACTAATTAGCAATATTTATGTCAACACAGACTATTGGCCTTGGGTGGTATTAATAGAAGGAATTAGATTAAGGAAAATCAGTTTCCTAAATAATATGCAAACTTATGCTGCAAAATGTAATCAGATTGTCTCTATAGGGGGAACCAGTTGAGGTACATGGTGACAACATAATGTCCCACGTAGGCTACTGCATCATGGTGGGACATGATAATGTTACATAAAAATGGTAAATCTTGTGATGCAGCATGTGATCAGCCTAAACATAAAACTCAGTGATGCTCCAAACTGCTTAATGCTGTTCCCACTGTTACCATTTGTGGTTGATAGCCTGATAGCTTTGTTTCTCACACCTCACTATCGCACAAAACCACTATAGTGAGATATTACCATATAGTTATTACATTATTACCACAATTGCACTTGATCTAGACCTAATACACTGTGATACAGTCTATATCTTTATCCAAGTGATATCACAAAGTTGATTTGCCTCCAGATAACAGTGATAATGTTGCATTATATAATTTCAGTTACTGTATCATTACTTTACATAGTGTTAATTAGGCTTCTCTCTCACACATATTATAGTAGAAGAGGAAGAGATCTAAAGTGGTGTAGTATTTGACAGAAGCAATATACAGCCTGAAAGCAAAGCACAGGAAGATGACTGCTGCCACCAGATGGGACACAGAAATTAAATTTACAAAAAACAGGAAAAAAATGAACAAATTCAGCACACATTTCAAAAGTACGGGCACTATTATACAAAGTCATTCCAAAAAGCCGTAACGGTCCACCACAGCGTAAAAATCTACAAGTCTTGTTGAGGTGTTTCAGCAGCGACGGCGCTCCCATGTGGCCAGGAGCTCTACAGCAGGCCGTCCAAGTTCTTCTCTGCGCTCTCCTTGTCATCTGAGGCTGCCTGCGGGCTGTATTTGTCATGGTACTCCTGCAGGATGGTGACAACCTCGTGGTGGCCGAAGTGCAAAGCTTCATCCATGGGCGTGTTCCCCCATCTGCGCAGAACACACAGGAGCATGTCTCAGTCTAACTGCCTCACTGATTTTCAATGGCAGCAAAAAAGTACAAAAAAAAAGGCCATCTCCCATTACAAATGAATAGGAGTTGCAGCATAATTGAAAAAATAAATGAATAAATAAATCGCATCCCTGCTCAATCTATCTTTACAGATATAACTCTACTAAACATAACTCTCTCATTTACAGTTGCCACTCATATGTGCACATTTTGGCTCAAAATGAAAATTCAAATCCTATATCGTTTGCATTTTCCATTTGTTAAGGTGGAAACTTGGGCAACTGATGGTGAGGAGGGTGGGACTCACAATACTATGACTGCTTCAAGGGAAAAAAAGTTGCATATTGTAGCTTTAAACATTGCTGTTGAAGAAAAATGTGGCCTTACCTGTCTTTGGGTACCGGGTTCACCTTGCAGGCCTCTAGTAGGAAGCGAACCACCTCTGCATGTCCTGGGAACAGAGCAGATGTTAGAATTACATGCATGTGCGCACACATAAGCAACGATTTTTGATAACATCAGTGCTTACCACCATGCATAATACTAGATAAAGGTATAAGAACGTACTGGTATACTATACTGTGCAACGGTTGTAGACATGACTCTGATTGGCTGGAGTGGTGCCAAATAATTTCAGAAAACTGCAGGATTCTGTCTCAGAGATGGATTGCTGATTTTATGATTCCTACTCATGTTTAACACTTTGAATAACATGCGTTGTACAATTCTTTCATCAAGAAAAAACGAACTGACTGCATTGGTGGAAATGGGGATTAAGGTACCTTCCGCTGCTGCCACATGGAGGGCCGTCCTCGAGTCATAGTCCCTCTGCTCCATGTCCATGGATGACAGTGCAAACCTACACACACACACACACCGTTGGTATTACTATCTTTGTAAGAACTGATTGACTAGCATCATTCTCTAACCCTAACCTTCTAATCCTTATCCAAACCTAAAGCTAATGCTAACTAACCATAAAAAATTAGCTTGTTAAAGATTAACAAATTGCCCACTGAGTACAAGAATAAACATTTTACATTATGCATTTAAATGACATGCTCATCGAGAGTGGTTTCCACTGAGAGTAAAGTCAAACAAGTCTGAATTCCTCCATTGCGGATATCACAAGTTATCAACAGTAAGGAGTGCAAGAAGGGATGATCATGAGTAGGGCTGCTCACCTCCTCAGTGCCGATGCGTCTCCTGTGTAGGCAGCAAAGAGGAGGTTGATAACAGACTTGACCTGTGGGGAAAGAGAGAGAGAAAAGTTGGTAGAAGGACCACCGAGTCACACCAATTCACTGCTCCTCTTCTGCCAGCTCCAGCAGCTAGGGAAGAAAGATAATATTACATTATAAAATTCAATGACTCAATACTGCACAAGGAATTAGTTGGTATAAAGCAGCAGTTACTTCCTACATAACTTGCATTAAGACATTTCATCTCAAACCAGGACTGAAGGGAATTCAGTTTCAGTTCAATCATTTCAAAATATTAGTACAAGCTATTTCTCTAACATTAACACTCAAGTAGAATATTTCCACTATCTTGTAAAAAGTACATTAAAGTTGTTAAGAAAATCCACCACCTTGAATTGAAAGAGAATTCACCCCAGTCAGCCCAGATTCAGACAAAGCTACATCCACACAACTTAACTTAGCTAAGCTGAACATTATGAGCAGAGAGATCCCTACATCAGTCAAGACTTACCCTGGAACAGGAATGACTCAATTCTTAAGCAAAACTTCAAGGGCAATGCTTGAAATCTTCCAAAGAAAAATTGAAAATGTGAGGATGTGAGGACGGTAAAAAATAGAAATTGCTTCTTCATGTATTCAAAAATAAGTATAATATAGAAGATTATTCCAATCTTACTAGTGGATAAGCAATTAAAACCAATGGAAAAGGTTAACTCAATGACATTTAAGTCATTTTATGTTTTTTAATAAACTCAAATGAGCATAAAGTCTGCACACTTAACTATTAAAGAATAGTAAGTATTCTTACATTTTTAGATTTTGATTTTTGTGGTAACTTTTCGTAAATGTTTGAAAACTATATGAGGACATCAAGCTTAAACTCTATTTACACAAGGATAAAGCTTGTGTATCTATTTGTGAACATTATAAGGTAAAGAAGAACTTACACAGGCAATACTTTAAAACAAAACTAAAACTGACCAATTAAAATTGTTTGAGATACTCTAAAGTTGATAGCCAAGCTAAAACAAAGCTGCGCATTTCAACAGCTAATAATCCAGGATTGAGAAAAGTAATCTACAAAGCAAAAAGATAAGCCAAGAGGCAACAAAGGAGAAAAATATGAGACAGCAAAGAACAGAGAAAGATCAAAACTATTAAAGAGCCTCATTTCAGCCAAAATAAAATACTCTGCCACATCAAGGCTTCACAGCGGAGTTTGTTTTAGAAAAGCCACTGCCATTTCTCTCCACAGCAGAGACACCATCCCTGCATCAGAAATGGGAATCAGCCAGGATGTAAAATAGGGCTTGCGGCTAAGACACTTGCAATCACTTGACAAGAGGTGCACAAACAAAAGCAAAAAGCAAACGCAAGAAAATAGTTTTTGAGACAGTAATAAACAGAGAGGACAAAAGAGCAGGTTAGGAATGAGAGCTTGGACAAAACACTTAAAAAAACATATATAAAGATAACGATCTTTGAGTCACAAACACATTATATAAGATTCATCTGAATCTTTAAGGTGATGAAACTAAATCTTTTATGGCAGAAAAGCACTGTTGCACTGACCTCTATGGGTTGAAAGTGTAAGCACCACTGCACTTTTCACCAAAATTTCAACCATTAGATGTCAGCAAAATCTAGATTTTCTGCCTGGGTTTCATGCCCCTTTAACATATGAGGCACGTAAAGTAATACATTTGAAACCCTTACATTGTGTTACAATCTCCACTGTTAATAACTCTGTTTATACTTTGCAACCACAAACAAATGATGGCACTTGTTTATATCCAAACTCCAGATACTGTTATGAAAGCTAGCATGCAAAGCTTAAAGCCTCACTCCCTGAGTGCAAGATGTCCTCTATTAAAACCCTACTGTCCCAGTAAAATTCCTTATTTTATTGTTTTTCATTAGTCTTTAATTTACTGTACATAGTGCGCATGGGTTGGGGTGGGAATGATCAACTACCTTAGTTTGCCTCAAATTTCTTTCCTCATTATTAAGCTTAATAGTATTCCAGAGGCAAGCAAAACAAGTATCAAAAAGGAGTCTTAAAAACAAATGACTTGTACTTCCATCTAACAACAGCGGATGTTGTGAAAGAACAGCTATGGCCGTAGAGAATCAGATGTTGATAGATAATAGTGCTTTATTAGATTTTATACAAGGGACATCAAGGCAATTTTTTTCTTTTTCTTTTTTTTTTTTTTTACATGAGCTCACATTATTGTTTGCAATTCTGTCACAGCCACACAAATGCAATTACTTGAATTGTGAAGGAGGACAGTCAATGTCTCAGCATTGGCTTCTTCAGAACTTCTATCTTACAAGCAGACAGGGCAGTTTAATATACAAAGACTTTACATATAGCATTACAGCACATTTGAGAAATCAAAAAACTGACAAATGTGAGCTTGGAATTGTATAGTTCCATCTACGTTTGAAGTAGTTTCCAAATATGGAGCTTTTAGCTTTTCACATTGGATGTATTAACTCTAATCTCTTTAGCTACACTTTTAAAATCTTTTTAAAGATTAAAAAACAAAAAATAAACATCCCAACTTCCACCACAGGTGAACACCTGTTTCTAAAACTACATATGAATTCATTTTTGACCAAATCATCAGAGAACCTTACAATTCCAAGGTCACTCAACTGTAATGGTAATGATAAGTTTCAATTCATATGCAATTTTTCTATCACAAAGGATTAAACTGATATCTAAAGACACATTCAACATAAATACATACATGTGGTAGGTAATAAAATGAACTTAAATATGGACTACATGAGATTATAACACTTATTAAATCATACAAAAATATGCATGCAAGATGGAGAATGAGTCCAAATGGGAAAAAAACAGATATTTCAACATTAGGAAACCAGGAAACATTTCATAGATGACATGACAACCATAAAACCAAAAGAATTAAATGGAAATACTGGTACTGCATTCAAAAACCCCGCTCTTATGAGGTCGATTGTGTGTAGTAATAGTCACATTTTCAGGAGCGGAAGAAGGGTCTGATTATTTTAAAACTTCAAGTAATACAACTCATTTACCCTCATGCAATGCAACATTAACCCGAATATAGAAACACTGAGAAAAAGACAATTGCAGCAAGGAGCACCACTATTCATTTTACATCATGCTTGTGTCTGTCATTCTGATTTGCAGAGCAAAGTGAAACAGATTTGAGTTCCATTTGATTACAATAAGGTTAGCCCCGTATTTACTCATCCCCATTTCTGAATGCTGGTCTAGTCCAGTTTTACAGATGTGCAGGCACTGCAGTCTACATGTGCCAGGGAGACAAAAATACTCTGTAGCAGCAAAGGAATAAAGACTCACACACAATTAGAAAGGAAAGGCGGATTCCCTTGCCTTACTTTCCAGAACTGTAAACCACATGACTGGCTCTTCTGTCAAAGACCTCAGAGATTAGTCAGTGGAAAACAAAGTGTAGACCAAGCCAGGGATACTGCTGCGCCTTGTATGGAAGCTACTCAGAAACTGACTGGTCATACATGATCAATTCCAGCAGTGTTTGTATTGTACAACATTTATCAATATGCATACTATCTAAGTATCTAATAGGAGTGCTAGTCTTCTTCTATCCTGTCAGTCAGACTACTTTCCAGAAAGTCTTTAGTACACAGCAACTATATCTATGGATCAAAATTATCAAGCACAACCAATGGACCCATTCAGGTTTTTAATATACTGTATTATGTATGAATGTAGATGAAGTGGAAATCATCAAGTAAATGCGTTTTATAGCATCAAATTTCCAAGGTGCACTGCTGTCTGTCTCACTAGACGGCAAGTATCCCTACGACTGAGCCCATAATGATCACAGAAGCTTTTGAATGCCTTGTACCACAACACAATAATCAACAGAAGTCTGCAAACACATATATACATTATCGGTAAAAGTCTACTTCAAAAGTGATAACTCGAAAGCAAAAAAAAAAAAAGTAGAAAAATAGAGGGAAGGGAGCTTTCATAGCAACAGGGAAATACTGGGTCCAGCAGCCGCTGCTTTCAGCTGAATCAAAACCATTGACAAAGAGCACATACACGTACAGTTTCAACAATGGATTGAATAACTAACAGATAAAACTGCCCCCAACCACAGTAGGGTGACATCTAAGGCATTTGCTGACATGACATTCATGTGCAAGTATTTCTACAACTTTTTCTTATGGGAGACAATAAACTAAAAAAATAATTTAAAAAATGGAACATTGGAAGTTTATAGTCAATACACATTCTGATCTGCTGTTGAGTGTCATCACTCATGTACAAGCATACACACCTAAAAGATACATGTATCTACCATTATGTACATTCAGAATACAGTAATACTCAGGCAATG
Organism: Neoniphon sammara; assembly: GCA_900302535.1. NCBI lineage: Eukaryota > Metazoa > Chordata > Actinopteri > Holocentriformes > Holocentridae > Neoniphon > Neoniphon sammara. The sequence continues at coordinate 13,244 of OMKZ01037896.1, read as the reverse complement.
AGCAATGAGTATGTGGGAAAAAAAGCCTCACCCTTTGATGATAAGGGTCTGATCATTCATAAATCTTATAGTGACATTATGAGAACTCTGCACATCTTGCACAAACAATACTGAATAGGCGCTACGCATATGTATCCACTCAATATACATCTCTGATCATACTGATACACATTTCTGGATCAGTGGAGTTTGCGAACCTACATCATTTTGATAGTCATCCAATATGATAGATCTGAGTTATTCCAAACACCTACATTCCAAAACACCATTTTAAGACAAAACATACTAAATTCACTTTTCGCCTCAATGAATTTTCCCTCCTCTGGAAGGAAATATCAACAGTAGCTCCAGTTCTCATAGGATTCTTTTTTTTTTTTTTTTTTGGAAAAAACCGGG
>OMKZ01037871.1:3937-17957 GCA_900302535.1 Neoniphon sammara | reverse complement strand
ACCAGACAGGCCGACTGGGGCAGATTCAGCTTTTTGGCTTTTAGCAGGAAGTGGCAGCAAGGGAACATCACGGTCCAGAGCCCTGCCGACTGCGGAGGTGCTGGGATAGTTCACTGGCTATCTGGCACATCTTGTTCTTCTAGAAAATAGACTCAGGCCCATTGAGCTCTTTGCAATACTTGGGAAAAAATACTGATATTCACAGTTCTTACAAAAATTACTACTTTTGACATGATTACTAACCACAATTTTGCCATTTGTGTGCCATTTGATTTTTGAGTATTCTGTGAATTTAAGTACATAATGATCTTCACTTCATTCACAGAAAAAAAAAAACCTGAATACCAAAAGGCTTAGTTTTGGTCTTTTTTCCCATAAGGAGTGTGATAATTGGCTCATAGCTACAAAATTGGGCCCAGAGACAGTTAATCTGCACTGGCAAAAGCAGCCAGTTAAACTTTCACCAAATTCCAGTCTTGTCCATAATACGCCAGTCTGCATATCATAGAAACACTCATTAATATGGTCAATTCAGTCTTGAGCAAACTCATACTTGCTGAGATGATCAGAGATGATCAATAAATAAATGAAAAAATGAATATAAAGGAAGTGGATGCATTTCACAGTGAAGAGATACACAAACAAATCAAATTGGTTCAAATTTATTATTTATACAATTATATAGCATATTGCACAGGAAATCTAGACCAACCTTGGCAGATAGTTTTCCCCTCCATAAATGTAAAAAAAGAAGCTCAGGGGGCCTGCACAGTTTTAACCTGAATGCAAACACACTCAATATTTTGTTCTGTTCTTATGTACCTTTTTAGCATTCGTTCCAGTAGATTAATTTATTCAACCACATACCTGTAAGCCCTAAAAATACAGAATATGGTACCATCCAAAACCACCAACATACAGTTTCACCACAGTGAAGGCTTCTGGCAGTTCTGGACCAGCATGGAGTGCACTTCCTGGCATGAAATCAGTCGTCACAGATACTTTTACTCTGCAAATAAATACTACTCACACTAAATAACAGAATTCTGAGTGAGCACTTCAGTCCAGTGATGCGTTTCTTTCTTGGTAGAAGGAGTGTCTTCCAGGATGGCAATGGCTCAATCAGTAAAACAAGAGTCAACCCCCAGTGGCAGTTTGATCAGACTGACAATGATGCAATAAATAGATCCTGAAGGCATAGCATTAAACAAAACATGACAAATGAGAATTTACTGAGGAGCTCCCAAAAATGTAGTTTGTGTTTTCTGTCATAACCATACAACTGGAATGCCCAGATAATTATTATGCAAAATACTTGTTCGTAATAATTGCCATCTGCATTGCCGTCTTGGAAGTGAGAGACCATCACTGAGTAACATTCTTTGTGCAAGTATTTTATTTTGACCAGTGTCTAGATCATCATTTACTGCTATAACTTTTGTTAAAATTATTTATTATTCCTGACTGAAACTTCCATCACCAACAATCTTCACACACTCTTGTCGCAACAAGAAAGGACCAAATCCTGAAATAAAATTACTTCCCCACACCACAGATTAGAAAAAGAAAATGCAGACAAAAATATTCAGTTTCGCCAATGGTCATTTGGTGTCGTGTGAACAGGTTTATTTGTCCACCAAAAGTTGAACATGTGATAAGCCTCCCTGTGATTTCACTCAGTAGTTGCTGTATAGTCCATGTCACTGGGGTCTTGAGGCATAACAAGCATGTGATATGTCCATGTCTATGTGCAGTACAGAGGGTATTAGACTCACTGAGTCACATTGGCACCACTGGTCTGTAAATAATAAAAACATCAATATTCAGACATTGTTTGGGCTACCAAACCTCTCAGAAACTCCGGAGTCTACTTAGACAAAAAGCAGCATTAAAATGTCTCCTTTCTGTAAGGCCTGACCTGCCAAGAATGGCTTTAGTGCAGAACTATGGTGACTTTCTGCGGTTAAGATTGTTTTCCACTGCTTATTTGTAATAGATTTGTAAACATTTGTTAAGTAGCCCAGCGGTTTTTAATCCCAAACCTTGGGACCCAGAGCCCCGCTGATTTTCACTGTAACCGTCTGAGCAGGGACTGATTTATACCTTTGATGCAAAGTGAGTGCAATTGACTTTAACTGACCGCCTGATAGGACAGAAGAACAGCAGCACTCTGGGCTCCGAGGACCAGGACCGAAAACCACTGAGGGACTGTAGGTCACAATAACGTGGACACAACCAGTGTGGTAACGTGGTACCTATTCACATCTTAGTTTTGCAAAGCTTTGGGCTTTCTGCATACAATGGCTTGTTTGGGACTTGAAACCATTAAAATCCTGGGTAAAATAAAGGCAGCAATAATGTTACTGCCTGTATGGTCATTTTCACCAACTAATTAAGACCTCACAGTCATTAATTTCAAAGTCATGCCATAATACATTTATTTTTTATCAATGGAAGTGACTATTACAGATAAAAGATCATCAATTTTGTGATTTCATAATTTAGTTTCTAAATTAGTAATGATTAGTATTGAATAAAGATTAAAAAAGAGACATGACTTGAATAAATATGTCCAATTCAGCCATCAGAAATAATTTTCAACATGGATGATAAGTGAGTGGCACCTAATAACAGCCCTTATGCATCTATCACATCTGATCAGGTTTAGCTTCGCTTGTGGTTGTACACAAAAACACATGCACAAATTCCTGGTTTTACGCCTCACTGTGAACGAGCTGGTCACGAGGAGTGTCCATGAGGGTTATCTGACAGTCAGCAGGATTGTCTATAAGGGGAACAACTACATTATGCATATTGGTGATGATCTCCCCTACAATAACAGGCAAACCGAAGCAGGTGGGCTGGGATCAGGGTGACTGCATGTAAGTAGCTGACTTGTATTCAGCATGTGTAGACAGGCCCACGTGCTTATACACATACACAGTATATATTTGTATCCTGATACCCTTCAACATTTGGCACTGAAAAACAAACTACAGGGGGGAAAAATAATCTGTGGCGCGTGGGTCATACAATGCTCTTCCATTGACACTAAACATGTCTTGGAAGAATTCAATATACAATGTCCACAAAAACAAACTCCCATTCACTGTGAGTAGGCTTTTTTTCAGGGGAAAATAGATTACTAATGTATGAGAAGGGTTACTAAATGCAGCATCGGTGCCACTCTGACACATGCTACTGAGGGAGGTAGATGGACTTGATTATTTTACAAGGCAAACAGCTTGCCTCAACAGCCTTGCAAATCACCTTTGAGACTTTAAGAGCAGCAGGGTGCTAGCCAAGCTATGATAAAGTAGGTAAAAGCAAAGTCTGAGTAGCCAGTCTAACAGAACCCTTTCACAAGTGTTAGACACAAAGAAATATTCCCCAATATTCTGTTTCCTTGCATTCAATGCCAAGGTAATAAGATTGCTTGGTAGGCTCCATATACTGTGTACAATATTGTCATTTGCTAGAAATGGACATGAAACATGGTTTAGTGACCAAGTTAGAACTGCAAGATATACAAACTCACAACCACCTCAGTCTCTTCAAGTCTGTCTATATCAGAAGGTTCATATTTGTCTCTCCAGGGAGACTTTGAGTGTGACATCTGGATGATATCCTCTGCCTCCGCAGAACAGAGAGGTTACCTCTCAAGACCTTTGGCTGAAGTTCTTGTCTTTTCCTGTGCTTGGTTTAGAGGTCCTTGATTATCATAGGCTGATTGGATTTCTAGAGAGGTTAGAAAGCAGAGAATACGGTGACTGAACAGGTGTCAACGATCACTTTCTCACAGGATCAGAGTCTCAAGGGGAAAAATATCTTTAGCAACTCTTAAAAAAAACTTTTCATATCTCTGCTTTGTAATACTGTCAAACAATCAACTTGATTTTCTCTGAGTTCCGCATATGTGGGGAAAAACCTAGACAAGCACCTTTCATAGACATGAGGAAACCATGGAGACCAAGGAAGTAATATGTAGGACATTTTGGAGACTAATGAGAGCTCAGTTTTGACTTGGAGACAGCAAAAGCCAAGAATGTGGAAAATAAATCCAATCCAGATCCAAACTGTACAAAAAAAACAAAAAAAAAAAGTCCCTCGGAGCTCGGTTGATTAGAAAGATTAAAAGCCCGGGATCCTGAAGCAGAGCAAGGAGTTCTGGTTCTGCTGAACCTCCAGTGGTGTCAGCCATGGGAGGAGAAGATGGGCCTGCTGATGTTGCTGTTGGTGGTCATTGCTGCCAGTTCCCACCTGGAGAGCACAGAACAGGAGGAATCAGAGACGAGACTAATCTTCAGCCAATGTGGATGTCTTCATCTATTAGGGGGTGTAACAACTCTTTCACTGCATTGATTATAGATTCTGTTTATTCAATTGCATCAATCCGCTGAAACATATAAATAATGAATCACTCTGACGTTGGCCTGAATCGATATAAAATGCTTTGATTCATTCATTCACAATTCTTTAAAAAAACAAGACTTGATGTTCATCTACAATAAACTGCAACTTTTTTTGTCATTTTTTTTGTAAAAATAATGTTCAAATAATTCTGTTTTCTGATTTTTTTCACATTTCAGAACGAAAAAGATTATTATTGAATGTATTTATTAATGGATATATAAAGCTTTGGCTAAAAGTACTGAATCGAATTGCTGAACTGAATCATTGTTTACAAACTCGAGTCGAATTGAAGCGTTCCAAAAGGTAAAAATCACTCTTAAATTGAAGTGAATCTTGAATTGAACTGAATCGATGTTAAGCCAAACATTCCCGCGCTTATGTTTGATTTTTGTGGACATTTTTCAAATATGCGAAATATGCAAGAAGCTTAGAGATGGAGCAACCACACTCAATGAAATATTTTGATAACATTTAGTTTTACCCTCATCCTTGTCCCAGTGAGGGGCTGCAAAATGAGTGAGGATGAGGAGAGGCCTTGTAATTTGAGAACCAGGAGCAGCGGCTGACAACCGGGCCTAGTGCTGACCTGATGACAGGTCAGAGGTTGAGCTCCAGATTGTTATCACTGGCTCTGGTTTCACACTCACTCCCTCTCAATTGCTTTGTTCGTTTTTCGTTGTGTGCGTGTGTGTTTAAGAGGAGAGATTGGCACTGGGGCTGGAGATGCCAACGAGAGGTAATGGGAGTCAACTGGACTCCCCTGACACCATCTAAAAGCCTCTTAGGGTTAGAAACACAACAGCAAACACGAAAAGTGGGGAGTGTGCAAGGTGGCAGTGATGGTGCGAGAGAAACGAGGAGTAAGAGGAGCGATTAGTATCAAGTTCCTTAGGGCCAACAAGTAAAAACTCACTTTGATGCAACCCAAACCAATTTAGATAAACCTGTGAAGTTCACTGAGTGATGTGCAAAACATTTCTGGGATTCTCATGGCTTGTGTGCTGTTTTTTTGCAATGCAACATAATACCGTACACAATATATTATTGTTTAGTTTCAATTATGGGTAAAAACACTTTCATTTCCTACAATGTGCACCCGCAACACAGTAACTTCAGTATAAAAAATGGAACATTTCACTTTTCACTTCTTGTTGGCTGAGCACAGGAGGCAGATGGAGAGTGAGTTCATTTGTGAGCAAAGGTAGCACTAGCTGCAAAATTATGAAACTATTTCTGAACGTGTAATTTTGCATTTGAATGGTTTTTTTTTTATAATCTCACTTCAACTCAGTGATTATAACATCACAACACATCAAATTTGTGCTCTAAATCTAAGCATTTAATTTCAGTTCCTCTAAGACAATGCGGACACTGTTTACTGCATGCAGATTTGGATATACCGAATAACTATTTCAACGACCATTGTTGGAATCTCTACTTGTATTCTTTGTTGCTCTTGTCTGATTCTTATCTCAGCTGCATCTTATCTTGCCTGCTGCACTTTGATAGAACTTGTATTGTCAGCATGAATGGCAGTGAATCATCTGTCGTGTGTGCAAAATCAGCAGACAAAAGTAAAGTAAAGCTACAAAGTAATTTGCCTGAAACCACCTGCTAGAAAGGCAGAGGTCGTCAAAGAATGAGGGAGGTATCAGTGTTCTCTAATTATATCTCTCCAGGTTATTGGAACTGATCATGTTGATGACAGATCTGAGGGTGACAACCTGGCTGCCTGCTGACACCTAAGTATCAGTGGGCCACTTCTCAGTCAATTTGTCTACAGTGGAGCTGGGAAGCTTCAGAAAATCTTTATTTTTGCCTAATGGACTAAACTATTCTTTATATTCTATTGCATTGGTTTAAAAAAATGATTTGTGTATTCATTTATTCATTCATTTGTGGCTTCAGTACAAGCTTAAACATTGATAAAATATTTTAGTTCAAGTTATGGATCTGTCATGATCTTAGTACACAGGGTTGGGCGTGTGAGTGTGTCTGCCACACGAATGCATGCGTGCATGTGCATGCACATCTGAATATGGTCACAGGTAAACCTGAGAACCCTTGGAAACACATGCACAACCACAGCTGGACAAAATCCTGGTGGGAACATTGAGCACACAGATAAACACTGTAGGAGCATCACCAGGACTCTGGCTGAACAAAGTGCATCACAGATAACGTTTTAACAAATGTTAGGCCACTGAGAAAAGCACATTTACATTATAAGATTCATAAAATTAATGCAATCAAAACAGTTCAAGTAGCCAGTTGGGGGAAAAAAAAGTGTTGAAGTAGAGAGAAAAACTGCAGCCAATTTTTGAGAGCCAGCTACTGAGGTTATGACTATTATATCTTGTGCCAGGGTGAAATACATCCATTAGTGCCATTAATGATAAATAATTTGGCACTTTCAATCACTGGTTGCTTTAACTGCTGGCTTGGAAAAGATATTATTTTTTAGATTTTTTTATACAATTGGGTGATAATGATTTGGTCTTGTAGCAGTGTAAATTTTCACCAAGCTACTGGTTCATTATATACACACCACAGTTGTGGGAATGGTTTGGTATTTTTTTTAAATATAGTAGAAAAAATTATTTTGATCATTACCAGAGCATTTTAAGTAGTTGATTGAAACATAACTTGTTGAAAACACTTGATATTAAGTTCAGTACAGGATAATGAATGAAAATCTTTTTTTTCCATCTTTGAAAATGCGCTTACAATAGGGAAAGAGAAGAAGAGGTGCGACTGACAAAAAGCATCATACAAAGCACCCTGAAGGCAAAAATAACATGTCGAATTGTCACCATATAGTGCTTATGTGTTGAAGGAAGAGGTAGAGAAGAGTGTGCTGCTCTGACCTGATGTCATGTGGGAGTCCCGACTGCTCCAGACTGTACTGAATAACAGCTATCTTGCATAACGTCTTCAAATTAGGGCCTGGAAAAGAAGAGAAAGTATAATCAATCCTATAATCATCATAGGATATAATCATACTCAATATTCATTTCGGCTGTGTGGCTGCCACATGAGACCATACATGGCAGATCTCAGTGCCTGTAAATAAAGGGGTGATAATTTCCATCCATGGTTTAAAAAGAATCAGCATGGTGTATTTCTACTATAGCTCAAAAAGAGCTGAAACAGACAACAGGAGACAGAAAATGGAGCCTGATGCAGGGGTTATGACACAAACCTACTTGCCCGGACTAATGACAAACTTAAACTACTATCACTGTCATCACTGCTCCACCATATGGACAGTGATAAACAGTGAGAAGGAACATGCGACTGGCACGTGGAGGCGTATGCCACAGGGGCTGACAGAACGGGTACTGCCAGTCCCATACGGCGGCTGTTTATTTTTCCAGCCCACCTACACAAACCCTCACTGTGACCTGACAGTATTACAGACTACCCCAGTGCTCACAGGATATGACTTTATTTGGTAGTTCATGTGGGGGAGGTGGCCCGTGTGAAAAAAAAAAAAAAAAGGAAGCAGGGCCAAGGCCTGGCCCACTCCGCCAGGTGAGAAATGAGGTAGTGATGTAAAGGGGCTACGATATCATTTATGAAAGAGACCATCAGATCAGTCTTCTTTAACCAGGCAAGCTGACTGAAACGCATCGTATTTACATCAAATCTACGCAGGATAGTAGATGGAGAGGGGAACAGGGTTAATGCATTGCTTTTAGGGTTTCATATGCTCATTTTAAATAATAAGACACTTTCTTAAGTTAACCAAGGACAATCTAGAGTTGTAGGTATGGATAATGAAAAATGATACTTACTGAAGTCTAAGATGTACAGGTCAGAATGATCCATGAGGTTAAATTCATCACCCATTCCTTGTTCTGGACAGGGGCTGTGAAGAGAACAAATGCAAAGTGTTTCTGGGGTCAGAGTTGTCAATGCACAGAGCTCAAAAAAACAAACAAAAAAAAGAAACAGTGAAAATAGAGACACTGCAAGTGGTCAAGGCTTCAAATCTATCCAGGAAGTCACCGTTAACCCTTACTTGCATTTCCTGTCTCACTTCCTGAGCATGAGCCATGGCTGCACTGGCTGGCCAACCTTTTTTATAGGACAACTTTATCTAGGGTGTTTCTGCCCGTAACTAAATCATGGGGTAATTTAAACTGGGGGAGGGAAGAGCGTTACTTTTGTCAGTAGCCAGATTTATGATGACATTCCACTAGGACAACTACAAACTCCATGAATGTTATTCTTAGAGAAATTACCAACAGGCTCACTTAAGGTTACCTTCTCATCCAAACTCCTTTCCCAGATCCAGCATGCTTTTCTCACCCAGGTACAAAATCAAGACTAAGCCAAGACAGGAAGCCACTGAGAGTTCCCAAAGGCAGCCATGCTGATCACATAATGCTCTGCTCTGGCCTTGGCTCCTTATCATGGGCTGACATACATTAAACCACAGGAAGCGGAGCGCTGTAGTGAGACAGCGGCTGGCCTGTGGAGATAGTATCCCCACCTCAGCCTGCTGCAGCCGGCGCTATCACTGCACATCTGTTTCCTGCCACAGTTTAACACACCTGTGGCACACCTGGTATATCAAAGCTCAGTGAAACAGATCAGTTTTACCGAATCCTATCTGCAGTCACTCTCCATCATTACATAAATCTCAACCATATCACTTCTCCTCCTTCTTCAATTAAAATGCAAAAAATGGCTATTAGGTAGACAATGAAAACGCACCTGTGTGTAATAATCTACACCCTGTGGCATCTGAGTAAACTGCTAAAGCAGCACTTAGTCCCACAAGGTAATACACACATTCCCATAAATGCACCAGGTAAACATCATTATTTTATATCCATAACACCAGGGCACCTGCAGACCTGTCCAGATTAGGGGATAACAAATGTGCGTTACAGTTATGCTCTACCCAGAGGACAATTTCAGCCAAAACAGGTGTGTTCTCCAAGCAGTTTAGTGCCTGTGAATATCTATCATGGAGGATAATTGAGGAATTACTTTGCCAGTCAGGCTTGGTCCTTGGGAACAGCTTTGCAAGATGCAATGTGTTACGCATGGGCTGGCCAGAGACTGCTGCGTGCTCAACAAAAGAGTACTATTTCAATACTACTGAAGCAATTTAACAGACACGATTTGTTTTGAATTGCCTCCTGTACTTGAATGTAGATTTCCCTTTTCCTTCCTTCTCTTCCCATCGTTCATTCTTAGTCAAAACCACCCTCGTTCAACTCTCTCTTTCCCTAACATTATGCATTCCACCATCACTCTTGCCCTCCATCAATCTCTATTGCTCTTTCCCGCTGTCCTCTCCATCTCGTCTCCTTCTTGCTGCGTGTTCAGGATGTTGTAAGGGTTTTACGTTGCTAATCTTCCCTAAACAAACATGGTAGTGGCTTAAAGCGGCCAGGAGAGGTGCAGAGCACGAGCACAGCGGTCCCAGGGGGCCAGCTGGGGAAGTCATTACGCCTCCTGCCCCCCATGAGGTGATCCACCCAGGCTTACAGCAGGGGCCTTTATCAGGACCCCCAAGACCACTCAACCCCCCATCCCACCACCTCCATCATCATCGTAATCATCATCATCATCAGACAGGCTACTCTTGTCTCCATATGTGGATAGGCTGCCTGTTGCGGGCTGTTACATTAGCACTCATATTTAATCATCTTTCTCTGGCGTTAAGCACTGCAGTGTTAATTAAAATGGTAGCACTTTTTCAGTTTTGGCTCATTTCATCATTACATGTCATGCCTCTATTTTGATTAAAGTTAACATAATTGGGGAATAGCCCTGTAGTTCACACTTTAAAAGATCAAATTCTATTGGATTATATGAGGCCGTAAAAATCAAGTCAGTTAGTAGCGATTTCTTTTTTTTTTTTAGTCAAACAATATGCATGAAATACAAATTTGAAGATATCGATCTCATGGCAATGCAATATTGCTGAGAGCATTCTAATTCTTCAAAAACTATGTGCCACTTACCAAAGCTAATTTCTGAAATAAATAAAGAAGCCTTTGATATAAATGAATGAAGTGAATAATGGTCAGTCTGCAATAATTATGGCAAGAAATTGTGGTGTAGAGTGAAAAAGTCAATTACTGTGGTATTTTCTGATACTAGACAGCACCCTCTGAAGTCCACTCTATAGCCTAATAACGAAATCATTGCTTCGTAAAGACAACAAACGCTCCGAAACAAACACTTTGCAGGAGCTTTTTTTTTTTACTGCGATATAAGAGGAAATCAAATGAATGAAACTCATCAGGGCTGAAACTTCTCTATATGGCTTCTCTAACTTGCTTCAAATCCCAGTTCGAATCCCTGATTATGCCTTTAAAAAGACATCTCGTGTGACGACAATATGGACTTTTATGTGAGGATTCCTCCATTATAGACAGATAAAGCTGATCTTTCTTTCGATAATCACTTCAGTCTCATGATGGTGTAACTTTCAGCCTGAAACCTTTGTTTTCATGCTCTAACAGAGAGAAAGGTATGGTCCTGTATGACAAGAGACAGTCACACACAATCTATTCTAATAAAAAGCTTGCAGGCTGCATTAGGTAGGTATATGTGGCAGTGAAAATTAACATGAGAGTGTCTTAATAATGGAAGCAATGAAAGGTAGCCTCCCTATCTAGAGAGCAGACTGCAGTAGCTGTCATTAACTACTGCGCCGACTCACATGGAGAGAGGGTCTACGTGTTGGATGCTGTCACGTGAAAGGGTGCAGATAAGTGGATGTTTTAACAGGAGCAACAGGAGAGAAAAGGATAGCATTTTAGCTTTTCTCGCATGCTCATGGACAGAGTTAGTCTGGGTGTGAAATTCAGCAGAATGTTAGCAGAAGGTCATGCTTTACTGATCACCTCAAAAAGGAAGAGACTGAAGGGATTCAGATGAGTGGGGTGTGGGTGGGTAGAGGTCCTATTAGGCTGGCAGTGTAGCTGGAAGCGGGAAAGTCACAGGTTGTGATTTTATGTGGCGTCCTGGTGTTTGATGGGTCACTTTGTTACTCGATCAGCAGAGTATCATTATGTGTGAAAGTGCTCCTCCTCCTAAAGCAGCGGTGGTTCCCAGTCTGATTGAGGCCTGAGCGCTGCCCCTCCCCCGCTAAAAAAAAAACACTGGTTGCTGTTTCAAACAACACTCAATAACGGCGTCTAATCAGCCCCTCCAACTGCCAGTCTTCTCTAGCAATGTGCTGCCTGCTCCACCTCATCTTCCATGCCGAAACTTTGCAAGAAAGCCGAACCACCGCCCTAAAACTAATTGAGGGAATGTTAAACAGCCTGGGAACACTCTAAATTGTTTTAAACACCCACAAACTCTACAAATGACTCCCAGAAACAGCAACCATGCAAATTAGACGACAAGAGAAAGCTGAAGGAAATTCCACTGGCGACACCTCTTGTCATTACTTTGTAAAGACAAACATCAGTGTTGATGATAAAGATGAAGCCCATCCTGTCCTGGGCAAGACTCTGTGGCTTCATTGGCCATATCCTCATTCTTAGAGTGATGTGATCTGCATCCTTTTCCTTTCTCCACTTCCTATTGAACTTTAGTCCTTCAAAACCCTCTAGCTCACAGGAACTCATCACGCACTACAACTTCCTGTAGGGCAACTTATCAGTATGGCCAGATATGCAACAAAATTTTTCTGAGTAGGCCTTTAGTACTGAGTATAAATACATAAAAATGCTGGGAATGGGTAACATGATAATACTTAATTGGTTTCTAAAAAGCAAGCAAAAAGCAGCACGCAGAGGCTGATGAAAACACATCTGACATGATGAGAAAGGTACAGGGTCTTAAATTTCAGAATCAGAAAGAAAAACTAAGATTGTGGCTAGAGTTGTGTGGAAAGCTTGTTCCAGTTTTAACCAGGCTAGGTGAAAAAAACCCCACCTTGACAGATAGGATTCATTTTGCCTCCAAGAGTTTTGTCTGTATGCATGACGTGCAGCCATCCGGTCATTAAGAAATTATTAAGCAATTTACAGACTGCTACTCCTCTGAAATCATTTGGAAAATTGGTAGGTAATTTCAAGACCAGGTACTTCTAGCACTGTACATTAGCTACTACAATTTTCCTATCATCACAAGGCCTATACAAACACTATCCAAGTAAACAGTTTACAGGGCTGATCAGAGTTAACAGTTCTGGAGTACTTTACCAAGAGCCAGTTTCAGCTGAACTTTCAAATTTGAAACAGTTCTCATTGGTACAGTAATTACAGGTCTATACTTTCCCATCCATTCCCTCTATCTTAATCTCAGCTGTCTCACCTAGTCTCAGTTAGCTATCTGTGCCCCCTCCTGGGTAAGACCTGGGCAGTGGATTAAGACCTGTATTGGAGCAGACTAAAGCCCCATGCCGAGGGTGAGACACTAACTACAGCTGGCTCCCAGAGAGACGACTGGCTTCAGATTAGACAGAGGAGATGGCAGTCGCTGGTGGGCAGTGCATCTCAAATTGCGACTCCTGTGGACAAAATGCACCCAGACCTGGTTGTGGTATCAGAAAAGAAAACTGGCCCCTGCAAATCTCAGCAAACACAAATTAGTACATTTTATCAGGACAGGCTAGCCAGCTGCCTAAAAAAGTAAGAAAGTCATTAAGTAGTGTGTCAAGACCTGGACCACACAGCAAAAGCCAAAAGTAGCTGTCAAATGCTCCCCTATGGCTGGCAGCATTATTCCAAAAACATAATTTATTTCCTCCACAGCCCTGCTGTTCGGTTGTAGCTCTTAAGACAAGCATCAAGGTCAACCGCCTGACAGGAAATGCTCACAAAAACCATACTGCCAAACACTGTTTTCAGAACACGGCTGTCATGCACAAGTTGTCTGGGTTATGCATTGGACCTTACATCACACCAACCCAGTGGGTGAGCTACTCTTTTCTGAAGCCATGGTAATGTCTATTTTATTAGGCTTTCTTGACATCCTGCTTTTCAGTGTCACTTTCCTCTGAGAGTTTAATCACACTTTTGGTCACATAAGCTATGTACTAGTTCTGTGAGAGTTCACTTAATGACTAGCAGCGTATTTTCTTTTTTTGTAAACATAAACCACATTGTGAAAAGTCATATATTCTGTTACATCAGGTTGCTGGCATGTTTTCCTCACCATTTCTGCTTGTCTTTAAAGTCTGGCTTTGCTCTGGGGCAAAGGGGGCTGAAACCACCGAAAAGTATTTTGGTTGTGGTGATAGAGGTAAATCAGTAGTAAACTCACAAACATCTGGACATGTCAATTAACACAGCCAACAGCACCACAAAGCGTCATCTATGCAGGCTGTTTATTTGAGCTGCTGTGTAACACTCAGTCCAATGACACCTGAATGTACACAGCCTGTTAGTGGGTTAAGGAGGGTTAAGATGCAGATGAAATACTATCAGGAGCTTGTCTTTGAAGAGTAAATCACAGTGTTTCTGTGCTGCCCCAAGGTCTTGTTCCGCCACGTGCGGGACGCCCCGTATCCTGTTGGGGTCACCTCCACTGTTTGACAAGCTATATCTCAGGCGTACAACACACACACACACACACACACACACACACACACACACACACACACACACCCACACACAAAAAAATA
>OMKZ01037866.1:3932-14897 GCA_900302535.1 Neoniphon sammara | reverse complement strand
CCCATCTGGCGAGGTGAGCACATTATTTTATCAGATTCACAATATCTGATGTTGTCCTCATAAACTCTCTGAGTGTGTTTAATAAACTGTGCATGTGTGTGTGTGTGTGTGTGTGTGTGTGTTTGTTTTTTGTGTGTGTGTGTGTGTGTGTGTGTGTGGTACTTCCTTCCATAGAAGTGAGGATGGAATTTGGCTCATCGTGAGTTCAAAGCAGTCAACCTAAAGCTCTCTGCACACCGACAAGAACAGGCACGCCTCTCCCTGCCTCTCTTTCTTTGTCTCTCTGTCAATCTCTCTCTCTCCTCCTTTTCCCCTGAGTTCTGCAGGATGCCTGGTTGCAGTGTGTCTGCAGTGTGTGTCTAAGTGCGTATATGTACGTACACTGGGTTGTGCATCTACTACAGATGGGGATAAAATATTTTTTTTATCCATAGACAGTATCACTGAAGTCCTTTGACCTCTCAATACCATAAAATATGTGCTTACAAGTGTGTATTACATTTTATTTATGTTCTAATTGACCAAATAATTGCAGATGATTGGGAGCTTTAAATGTTAATGTAATCTGATGTGGTAATCCATGAAATTTAATTTCATTTCATTCTTTTCAATTTTATGAGCTGGGTGTAGTTTGAATCACTACAGTGTTATATCAATCAATGTGTGAGCGAATGTGAGTGATAAAATGACTTCTTGATGAAAATTTAATGGATTATCACTTTAAAAGAAATCTGACATACACCTGCCTTTTTTCTTTTATTTGTTCCGCATTATTCTTTCTTAAATGTTGATTTGGTGTTGTGAAATGTGGTCTTGTCGTCTGAACTGAATTGAATTGAAGTGAATTGATTTGAACTGAACTGAACTGGATTGAACTGAAACGAACCGAATTGAACAGAATTAATGTAACGTCACGCAATGCAATGCAATGCAATGCAATGAAATGAAATAGAACAGAATGGAACTGAATTGGACTGAGGTGAAGTGAGTTGGCAGACTTTTTTATGAGATTACTGTCCTCTCTGGTATGTCTGGAACAAGCTGTATACTCTCCCCCTCATTCAAAATCCTGCCATGCTCAAGGACATCACACTATGGGAAAATCTCTCTCCCTCTCTCTCTCTCTCTCTCTCACTCTGTGTTTCTCCCTCTCGCCCATCCCTGTTGTTTCTCTGATAAGCTGAATTGGTTCCACTTGCCTCCCCGGTCTTTTCACAGCTTTTCCAGGCAGCTTTATCTGAAGCCCAGTGTTCGAGGAGGATCTACGCTCGTTCCAGGCCTGCCAATCATGTCATGTGTTCCTACTTAGAGAATAACTTCCAGTCATGACATCACAGTGGGTGACATCACGCCGGGTGACACCACCGTGGGGTGGTGGGCGTCAGCAATCATGGCAGTGGAATGTCCGTGATTCAGGGGGGCGGGTCCGCAATCTGGTTGGATAATTGCTTTGTCCCTGACATTTGTGGAAAACAAGTGGAGTGCCATTTCAAACAATGACCAGTTAACTCTGACCTTCGATGGGAGGCAAATTGCTCATGTACCAGTCACAACATGGTGACATGCCAACCATTACAGCATTCTCAGTACAATCCTTGCATTCAGAGCAGTAAACCCTCAGCAGAATCCCTGGTCTGCAATCACCATCACTTTGTTGTGAAACACATTCCTAGGAAAAGTACCTGATCTTTATGTAGGAATCTTACTGAGGGGCTTTGTTCCAAAATGTACATATCCATTTGGTTAAATTTTACTACCTGAAATTCAACAGTCAATATTTTAAAATCATATTGTTATATCTTCACACTGTTGGATGTCACCTTCAAAAACTTCTCACAAACAGAGAAAAAAACAGCCTTGTTTTTAGCCAAAGGCTGATTTTCTGAACACACAGAGGAGAATAAAATTCTTCAGTTGAAGATAAAACATGAAGATCATCAAAGCTGGAGTTGCAAGACTTTGAACTGCAGCAACAATAACTGTTTGAGAAGCAAATGTGTTAAGATGATGCATAACTTTAATAGTGGACCTTTAATGTCATTTTTTCACACTAGATATTACTTACTTACAATAGATCTAAGTTTGGAGCAAAGCATCTCATTTCCTTAATGATGACACAGAGGAAATGCTGCTTTGGTGTGATCACAACATAGAGGCGGGAGGTGCTCTTTGGGAAGCAGGGCAGTCTGTGCTGATTCCTCTGTCTGATGCAGTCGCCGACATAATAAAGGCTTTTTCATTTTCTACAAGGAAGAGAGTGCTGTGGAATTCATTGAATCTACAGTTTCCTTACATGGGCTACAGCAATAATGCAATAGCACTGCAGTAATCATGTAAAAACCCATCTGTCTCATCAGACCCTGGCACTGCCCTGTCTTTTGTTGCAGGATGTTGATGAGGAGGGAGAGGATGAAGATGATGGTGCAAGCAAAGAGGCTGATAGTGCATAGCAACAGGTGGTACCAGGGGCACAACTACAGTCTGAAAGGCAGGATGGGCACAACTTTAAAGGGATAAGGGGAGGGTTATATGCGTCCTTCCCCCAGAAAATATTTTGACTTTTAAAACTAATTTCCTGCATTTTTACACAACCTCACATGACTCAGGATAGACTAAGTGAAACATTATATACCTGAAGGTGTGGATGTAAGCAGATGTCAGTAGACCACTTGGTCACATTTTTTATACATTTTAGCTTAAAAAGCTGTTCTACTCCTCTAAAGGCGGAAAGAAACAAAACTTATCTTCACTGTCACTTTAGTAATGTTTACTGGGCTTTGTCCTGTTAGGGGGTTTCAATCCAATCCTCAGGGATCTCTTCAATTCTTGGGCTTGCACATCTGATTAAGTTAATCAAGACCTTGCTGAGTTCAAGGTGTGCTAGGCCAAAAACTGAACAAATATGTGGAATTTGTAGGGTTCCTTGAGGACTGGATTGAAACCCCCTGTCCTGTTACACTGCCACAGTAAATCATAGATATTGTAATTGCTCAGTATTGACCGAACAAAAAGGGGGGGTTACGGTCAGGGTTAGGGGGACATGTCACTCCAATCCCTGGTGGAAATTATAACCATGGTTGGTAGCACTCGGCTCCTGCAGGGTCCAGATGCAAACCCTGTCCAGCCCAGTAAGGGTAGCCAGCGGCGTGGGAGAGGCATCCAATGGCAACCACTCCGAGGTAGTAGAAGCAGTAACACAGAGGTTCAGTCAAGACTGCTGCCATGGCGACAGCAAACATCAGCGGTGACGTCATTGCACTCAGGATGGAGAAGGTGTGGGCCATCTCCCACTGAGAGAAGACAGAAACACACTCACTTGTAAGGGAAAGGAGAGCTGAGTGGTGTAGTTACCAGTATCGCCCAAATGGGGGCACCAGAGAGGCTTCCTTAAAGAACTGTTGGAAAGTTACACAACTGACCTGTATGAGAGTAAGTTTACAATACACGGGAGATATCTATGGTATTTGTGGTATGGTAAACAGCGTGCCGTCAGAGGCAAGGTAAAATCCAGTGACTAAGCGGTAGTCAGTCATCTTGGGGATCATTAAACGTCTGTGATGAGCTTGTGAATGTCCCAAGTTCTTTTCCACCGCTCAAACAATCAACACCTTACCACACTCACCAGAAACTTCCTGTTTTGGTCTCTGTTCGCCATGACAACAGTGACGCCAGCCGCAGTGGCCTGGGGAGCGAGCAGCCATGACATTAAGCTTTTGTGTTGATTCAGTGTAGAGCTGCTTACGTCAGGTATGCCAGTCTGAGTCCAAGTCATGCCGGTCTGAGGACGCACAAAGAATGGAGTGGGCATCCAGGCTGCTACAGCACTGTGAGGTTTCCCTCCAAATTAACTTGTGTGTGTAAGTGCATATGAGCAAATCAAAGTTAAACTGGTTATCCACCAATGTCCCAGTGTCAATTAGTCAAAATAACAGTTTTAGTAATTTTTGTGGTACATATCCAGGCATTTTAAATGGTACCTGTATGATGAGTTTTTAAATACTTCAGTTATGCACTTTCCAAGGATAACTCAGTTTTGAAAAGTACATTTACAGCATGTTTCCTGAAAAAATACATATGCAAAAGTAAAATTAAAAACAACATTCATCCAATTCCTATGTACATGTGTATACACCTGTACCAGTGTCCCAGTCCATATTATTGTGGCTACTTTGGCATGCCTGCTTATGAGTCAGGGCTTGTAGGAGCCAAAAAAAAAGAAGACCAGGAGACTAAACAAGACCCTCAGTAGTCTCAACTACGCCAACCTGCTGCCAGATCTGCCCACACAGACCGACAGACACCTGCTAAACTTACTTTATGTTAGCATTTCATTGTTATTGAATGCACCAGGCATTCACAGTTTCAATGTGCAACTAAAATGAATTCTCCAGAATTTGCTTAAAACATCTTTATTTAAACTCAGTTTCAGAGGAAAGCAAAAAAAATTTACAGGAGAAAAGAAGACAGGAAAGAGAAAGCAAAAACACAGAGAGAGAAAGAAAGAAAGAAAGAAAGAAAGAAAGAAGGAAAGAAAAAAGAAAAAGAAAAACAGAAAAAGAGACAAAGAAACAAACAAGGTAAAGACAGAAACACCATGCCAGTACAATAATCATCAGAATTTACACACATCTTAGCGTACTCAAGTCTCCTCTGTGTGGAGGAGATATTTCAGAATAAAAGTCCTTTCTCTACCTCCCTCAGTAGAGTCGTGATTTCAAAGTAACAGTCCTCTCGCTGTCCGGAGCGCCTCTGCTCAGAGACAGCTCCCCCCATGGCTTCTCTCCTTGGCCGGTGCTGAGTGAGCAAGCACCAGGACACTTTGCATAGAGCCAGAAAGATGTCAACAGGAGAAGTCACATCGCCTCCCAAAAGTTCCTCTTTACCTCTGTCTGTCTGGATGGACTTGTCTCCTTGAGAGTGTGTGAGTGCGTGTGTGTGAGTGTGTGTGTGTGAGACGACAGCAGTGAAACACCAGTCTCAGAGGTCTCTGCTGTATCAAATACACCTTAAACGTTTGTGATTGTCGGGTGGGCGGAGCCTCACATCCTAGGATTCCGCCCTGTTCTGCTGATGACATCACCACCGTGTGTCTAACACACAAACATATGCACACCTACCATAATTTACCCCCCCACCCCCACCCCCCTGCACACACGCCACACAGTGGCACAGCAATACAATCCATCAAAATACATAAAAATCAAAGCCGTTATATCTATAATGGCTTGTTATTATTATTAATATTATTGTTATTGATAGAGTTAAATACATAGTCAGGCACATTTACAATGGCTATAGAGCAGAAGGGGGAAACTCATGGTCCTTAGGGCTTTATAGGGTCCACTGGCTTCTCTTCCTCCCTTTCAAATGAGACTGTAGGGTGTGTATATGTGTGTGTATGTGTCTATGTGTGTGTGTATGTGTGTGTATGTGTTTATGTGTGTGCGTATGTGTGTGTAGTAAGTGCCACTAAGAGAAGTACACGCCAGTGAACTCGCAGCCGTCGAGATCAAGAGTCGTCCCATTTCTAATTAAAAGAGTTATACAAGCACGCACACTGGCCCTGGGAACACCGTTCCCATGGCAACGACTACGTTCTATCAACAGCTTGGATTCTGAGAGCTACACGTCACACGCTCCTACGACACACTCCTCTATCATTGATTTATAAGCAAAAACACGCTCCTAGCTATTACAGTGCGGGCAGTGTACACACATGCACCTGTCCCTGTGAGTGCAGCACAGTCAGTATGGAGTTAAGAGGCGTCCATGGTACAGTGTGTTATGGGGAGAATGGGCTTGACAAAACTTTTTTTTTTTTTTTTTTGTACAGAATCACCATGGAATATGACAGTGAGATTTCCAAGTAGAAAAGAAACAATTAGTCCACAGTAACAAAAGAAAGACTGGTAGCTATGTCGCTCTTGAACGCCTGAAGACGAGTTATTTTTGGAATAAATATGAACAAGGACACTCAGCAACCAGAGCTAGGTAATATTACCAGCTGCTAGCATATGAAACTTACTTTACTTAGTTTACTAGTTTGTTGCTATCCACTATCAATAAGGATATGAGAAAACTACAGAGTGTGAGTGCATGAGATGGATGGGCACAGCATCTATTACGTTACAAATGTAGTGTGAGTATGGAAGAGTATGAAGATGGAAATGTATGGGCAACTCTACCAGAGAGTTTGATATGTTTTTTTTCTCTCAACTTGCATCATTATATGTACAGATCCCTCACTGTGAAATGAGCGGGAATAAAATGACTGAAGTGAATGGCTGCAACTTTACGGTCCTCGTGGTCTGAAACTTTCTACCAGGTTCCTAAAAGTAAAAAAAAAAAAAAAAAAAATTAAAAAAGATCACAAAGGGACTCCAGAGGTGGAGTGCGAACAGATAACACCACTCT
Organism: Neoniphon sammara; assembly: GCA_900302535.1. NCBI lineage: Eukaryota > Metazoa > Chordata > Actinopteri > Holocentriformes > Holocentridae > Neoniphon > Neoniphon sammara. The sequence goes on along the minus strand of OMKZ01037866.1, from coordinate 8,483 downwards.
AAGAATAGAGCGGCTCAGGCTGTGCTGAGAAGTGAACTCCCTAATGGAAAGGTTAGCCGGCCGCTGTGCACCGTGGCTCTGCTGCATGTCAGTGACGGCGTACAGCGTTTGGGGGGTGGTGCAGTAGCGCCGGCTGGCCACAGGGAGGCGCAGTTCAAACCATCCGCACTGTTATGTGATTCCTCCCTGAAGGAAAGGGACTGGAGGTTTAACAACTTCCTCTACAAGGAACACAGTGACACGCTGATCAAGCAGTAGATTGTTGGTTTCCAAAGGCAGTGCCTGTCTGTCTCTCTGTTTGTCTCATTATTTGGCAGTAAACTGTCTGTCTGTCCCTGTCTGTCTCTCCATCTAGCAGTTTATTTGTCTATCTGACAGTTAAACAGTCTGTCTCTCTTATAACTTGCACAGTAACACAAAATACAGGACTGATGATTGTCTTCTGGCAGGATTGTCAGTAGAGAATTCACAATGGCAGCTACATTATTTTACAGTAAAGTTTTTTTTTTCTCGTTCTCATTCATCTTAGAGCTTATCCAACAACTCTCCCCTTTTCATGGCTTTGTTCTCTCAGGTGAAGTGAAGAGCTAGAGGCAGTGACCTCGCTTTCTGTATGAATACAGATGTATTATTGCACCAGATACAGTATAAGTACAGTATTGGCTGACAGTCTCACACACACACACGCACACACAACAACTAACAAGTCCGCTCTGAGGAGAAACTCAGTCTTTTAAACTCCACAGCTGCCAGAATCCTTTTCTATTGCTTTCTTTGCATCCATCCATCTTTTTAAGTCATCCAGACGATTTTTTTTTCCAAGCCCTCCGTCCCTCGTTTCCTGTCTGTGTTTTCCAGGGAGAGAGGCCCAGAGATTCCAAGACGGGAATTTCACGCTGACAGGTCGGATATGACCAGTTTCTCCATCTTATTCCCGATTTCTCCGGGGACTTGAAGCTCATCGGCTTCATACTCATCATCGAATGACCTGGGAACACAACAAGCAAGCAGGCCCTGGTTAATCATTAGTGCATAAAGTAGAAGTACATTGATACTGTTTTTTGCTGATCAGTCCCAAGAGATTAATTTTTTACTAGCAGGAGTGACTTTCCATGGAACTGATAATTTTGCCAGCTGCATTATTCCATGGAAAACTGGGAGGCAAACAGACTATTGAGAGGTATATTATATATGTGAGTCTCCGCATGTCTATGCTTGTGTATGTGCATGAATATATGTGTCATACCCCTCATGTAGCTGTTCATTTGCAGTTTCCTCTGCCACCAGTATCTCATACTCCTCTGAGGCGTATTTATCCCAATCGGACGGCTCTGGACCATCACTATCAACGTCCTGGAACACAACACACACACAGCAAAGATCAGGGTGTATGAATATTTACAAGGAGACACAGCAGTAGGAGAGGTTCATGCTTTTTTTCCAACACAAAATAAAGTGAAGCATGTATATACAATAACAGTTAAGCTTTTGATGGCCATTCTGAGCTCAGTGGTGTCAGTCCACTTGCAGCCTTACAGACTAAATGAAAATCTGGAATGGAAGACAGAGCAAATACAAATGGCTAATGAAATCTAAATGCATAGCAGCAGCAGGAGGGGAGGGAGAGACATTCACACTTCTGGGCACCAAAACCCTACAGTCCAGTGTTCTGGTGCTAATGAGGCATTTTGTGTTGAGGAAATTGCCAAGACTGTCTCTATTTCACTTCCAAGTCATTTTTTTTAAATTCTAACAATGCTGACATTTAAACTGAGATATTTCAGAAAAATCATGGAAGGATAAAAGCATTTAAAGTACAGTGTCAGAGAAATTTAAAAAATTTTAAAGGAACAGTTTAACCAAAAATATAGAATAAGCAAAAAATGATGGTAGTTATCTGTGTCATTGTTTTCTTAAAGAGCTGTTGCTGTTGAGATTTTCAAATGTTAATTTTTGACAGTCCGAGCTCCACAAATGAATAACCATCAAGTCCCATTGTACTGGGGTGCTGGGAAGATCGCAGCAGACTGGAGACCTCACCAAATAGCACAGAAACTATCTGGATGGATAAATTGCACTAGGCATGAGTGGGAAAATGTCTTTTGTTTTTTTTCCCCTCTATTTTGGGTGAACTGTTCCTTTAACGCCCACTGGAGGCTGCTTTCGGCATTTTAAATGTATGTTAATTCAGCCATTTACATCTGCAGTCAGTGGGTGATTTGTTCACAAGATGGAACAAGACGATAGGCAACTGTCATGGATGGAGTTATGTGATGGAAATATTTTCATATATCCGTCATATTTTCCCTAGAATAGTTAACTACTTAAATAAACTGTCAAGGAGCTTCAGTTGTTTGTACATGTTCTTAACGTCGCTCTTGTTTGACTCTTAGTATTTCTGGATGCTGTCTGCTGGTCTTTTCTGTTGAAACAATGAATCATCGTTCCTCATAAGAAAAAGCCAGCCTCTCCAGAACAAGCAAACATTGCATAAAAGAGATGCAGATGCAGACCTTTTGCACAGCAAATGGGTCTCTCTGCTCATGGTCCAGGTACTTTTCCAGGTTGAAGAAGGTGTCAAAGAATATGTGGGCCATCCGGCAGCGCTTCAGGTCACCCAGGGTTATCTTACCTGGAGAAATAACACACAAACACACATCCAGAAAAATGCAGTTTAAAAAGAGAGAGGGAAAAATGGGATAGTAGGGAGTAGCATTCCAACAGGGAGAGAGAAAAGATAAAGACATGACTGTGAGATAGTGAGAAAAATACCAAAGCAGAGTTGGTGCCAGCACTAACCTTGGGTCTCAGGTTTCACCAGGTCGAGCATCTGGCAGAGCAAATCCTGGAAGGGCAGGGGCTCGATGCCCATCCCTTCCATCCTCTCACACTGCTCCTCGTAGAAATACTCCAACTCAAACATGGACAGGACGCCGTCGCCATCAACATCCATACAGCGGAACCAGTACTCTATACTGGAGAGAGACGAAGAGGTTCACACACTGGGCTCATGAAACATTACATTTGTATATTGTGTATCAGTATATATTCCCAAGGTCCTATGTTCCCAGGGCTCTATGTTCCCTCAATGTATTTTTTTTGCATGCACCATTTCATTTTCAAGCACCATTTCAGATATTATTTACTGAACATGTACTATCAGATTATGCATTTTTCATGGACTTTATGGACATTTTTCTTCCTTTTATGTTGAGACTACATGGGATTGTGTATGTTTCTAACACTGTTACACTAATTAATTAATAATTAATTTGAAAATGTGTTTGAAGAGGAGAGAATCTTTGGAAGCAGCTTGACAATTAACACAATTTTAGATATTATTTACTTAACACATATTCTCAGATTATGCATTATGTTAATATAACAAAGTTACAGAAATTACTCTTCCTTTTATAGTGAGGGAACATAGGATTCAGGGAACATGGAGCTGTTTTCACTTGACGAAGATTAAATTAGACAGACCCTCATTTGGGGTATCATGCTGCAGAGTTACATATTTAGACCTATACATTATATAAATGCACAAACAGAGCAAACCACTCACACCCAGCTTTATTACCTGGTTGGGTTTTTCTTGTCTTCCTCAGATATGAGGAACCAGACAAACTCGGCGTAACTCATCCTGCCTTCTCTCTGCACGGAGTTTCCCCTGGAAACAAGACAGACACAGCCATTCATAATCAGTATACGCCTGCTATGGTGAAGTAACCTAACTCCTCTGTGTTTGTTTATGTGTGTTTTTCTGCTTACCGAGTGACGGCCCCGGAGAACATTCGCTCAATGATTCTGTTTGAGGAAGCTGTCAGAGGAGGGAATGACGGAAACAAGAAAATGCAATTTTGTTAAAATAAACAGAGACGAATGGATGCAGATGTAAACAATCGCACATACAGTCGGTTGCGCAACTGCTGAATCAGTGAATTAAAATTTGGCCTGTCTGTAAGGATCACAGAGTTAACCTTGTCATGGATTTCACATTAGCCAAGATGAATGTGTGGAGCCCAGGAAGAACAGCTGCTGTTTTCCTGCAGTAGCTAGTGGGGGTCCAAATAAACAAATGAAAGTGCCAAAGCAAAAGACTGTCTGTTTTTGATTTAATATGGTTTGGTTTGATGTAATATGGTTTAATACGTTTTTAAACCATACTAAATCAATAAAACGAGTTAAAAAAGACCAACTTCATGTCACTAACCAAATATTTATGGTTTTCACTATAAATAAAATTTCCTTGCCTTAAGGTCTTGATTCTCTTTTGATGATGTGATGTATTTTTGATTGCAAATACTGAACAGCACCCATGGGAGCTAGTAGGGATTAAATTTTTTGCTCAAGGACACTTCAGCAAGGAAAATACTTGCTGTCATGGGGATCGAAGCAGTTTCCAGTTCATTGGCAGTCTCCCTAATACTACGCCACCCCGTCACCTCCTTTACTTTCTGACTGATTGACAGACCGCCATGCCGACTGCTCACATCTCTTACCGTGGTCGTTGTATCTCGCCAGGTCTTTGGGGTCGATGTAGAGGTCGTG
>OMKZ01037851.1:7925-30629 GCA_900302535.1 Neoniphon sammara | reverse complement strand
TTAGTAAATACAGGGCCAGTATCCCAATATCAATACAGATACTTTTTACAGTTTAAGGTGTATTTTTTCAACTCCATTAAAATAATTAAGTCAGATAAGTTTTAGTGGGTTGAATTACCGTATTGACCCGAATATAAGATGGGGATTTTTTCCTATGAATAAATCTGAAAATAATAATAACAATAATGATAATGATAATAATAATAATAATAATAATAATAATAATACTTATTATTATTATTATTATTATTATTATTATTATTATCATTGTTACTATTACTATTACAATTATTATTATTATGCATTATTATTATGCATTATTACGACACAATTAAGTCCAAGTAAGTCATCAAAAGAGGCCTTAGTTGACTTTATAAGCAATATTCAATAGCAATATTCCCATAAGGGGTTTATTTGGTCAGAGTCACAAAACCTGAACTGACCTCTGATTTCTCCTTGATGTGGTCTTAAAACAAATGTCTACCAATGTGAAATTTAGCTCCAAGGACTAGGGGGTCAATACTTTGACAAACCAGATTTATGACATTTGAACATTTTGGAAAGATTGAAATCAATCTCCTAGTACACTGAATGTAATAGAATAATTGCAAATGAAAGCATTTTGAAGTATGTGTAGCACAGTAATATGCTGACTATACAGTGAGATTTAGATCTTGACTGTACATACTTTGATAAGTCTTAGCTAGCAAATACATAGTACTGACGGCTTTAGCACATTAGTCAAAGACTTCCAATTTCTTGCATTTCTAATTATATTACAGATTGCAACTTGAGTTACTTCTAATTTTTAATTAATGGAAATGAAAATTTTGGAGCTCATGTGTCTGCCCATCTATCACAAGAGCCTAAGGGATGAACTAACCTTTCCCTACATTGAGGGGCTTCTTCTACAAGATGCTTCTGTAAGTCACTGAAGGATTTAAAAATATGCAAAACAGTTACATAACATTTCTAAATTATTAACTTCTTTATGTGGCTTAGACACAGGGTTGGAGATATAAATGCCTTATGTAAGGTCTTATATTATTAAAGAGGACAAGTTTCAGTGGTGTATGTGCTGAGGTCCAAGTGTGGGCTCATAATTGCTCAAGAGATCTGATCTATTTATAGTTGTAGCAACCCACAACATTGACATCGTTCAAAACTTAGAACATAATAACAATAAAACATTTTTTTTGTTATTCTGGCATCCCAGTGGATCAACCTAACACAAAATATTATTTCTGCCTACGTCACACTGAGGTAGGCCAGAGCAAAGCAGACTGATACAGAGGGGTGCAATTCATAAAAAATCAGTGTACCTACTAAAATTACCTGAAAGTTCTCAGTCTTATGAGGACCATCTGACTGATCACCAAGCAACACTGATCTCAAAGAGGGTCTGCGGAGATGCCACTATTTGTATTTGTATCTGCATTTGTTCAACCCCAAAATTGATTGTATTGATAAAAACAAGAGGTGGGTGTGTTTTTTCTTCTTTATAACCCAGTATTAACATTAATGTCTTATTTTGTTGCAGTTCTCCAAATGAGTGAGTAACACATTTTTGTACATATTTGTATGACAGTTGTTTTCAGCAAAAACACATCAGCTGCAACATTTCAATATATGCACAAGTCTTAATGCCAGTGTAGACAATGCTTGTCCAAGTAAATGATGAAGCAAACCATATATGCAGAGCCTTCATTCAGTTCCATATATTGTGTGAAAAGGATTGTAATAAACAGATACATTTAGCTCCTTGAATAGTCTGCATCACATATCAGGGTAAGTTTCTATTCTACAATTTAAAATAAACACAAACTGGCAAATGACCAAGTTAATCTGGCCATCATGGGTGTTGTTATTGGTGTTGTTATTAGATTGCAATAATTTCTGTCCAGTGACCCCAAATTAATGATCTATTATTAATGATTGTTGAATCAAAGTAGATTTAATCCGTACTCAGTACTGGATGTTCCCCATGATCTCTAGTATGAAGTTCCATACTCAGAATTATGCATACCATAAAGGAAAGTGGATGAAAGTCCCTCAAAATATTTTATCCAACTTCTTTTGACCACATGTTCAAAAAATATAGTTGAGAAAAGGTAGCCTTTAAAGGGATGGTGCACACCTGAAACTAAATTTCAGACACCAGCAACTTACCTCTTTGAATGTAGAAACTAGGGACTGGCTTATGTTTTCATACAACCACCACAGTTTGTTAGCACAACACCAGATCAACTTTTTTTCTACACAACTAAAGTAAATGATGGAAGGCCATTAAGCCTTCCATTAAGCCTTTCGATTGCTCAGACACCCAGACTGAATTTGAGAAGAACTGTCCTTTGCCATTGTTAAGTTATTGCTCTCTACTTAGGGAGAACAGTCTGCTTTCAAAAGTGCCATGATTTAACATTTCCTCAAAAATAAAATAAAATAAGATAAAATAAACCAATAAAAATCTCAGTCCTCAAAACCTTAAACTGATCTTTAGTCGCTCATTCCTATCTAGAATAATTTACAGAATTGTAGCAATCAACTCACTGACTACCTATCTAGCAGTTACCTCCATGTCATGCCAACCTGGCTTTAGGTCACTCCACTTTATAGAAACCGAAGGTGAGTGACTTAACAAAGGCGAGTAATGACCTTCTGCTTGCTTTGACTGTGATTTAACATCTGTCTTATACAACCTGAGTGCAGTGCAACGGAGCCCTTGCAAGGAATGCTTGTGTAGTTCTCTGTCTTCCAACATGTCTGCCTGAAACATAGCAACCACTGTTTTGTGTATGGCATTGGGAGAGACAATGATTGCTATGTGTTGATATGTGAGCAATATATCAACAAAAACATAATTTGTTGTCTTGTTACTGGATCTTGTTGTTCATAATGTCATGTTTTTAGAACACTGGATAGCCAAATTTGGGGTTCCACATGGTTCAGTTTTGGACCCACTACTATTTTCTGTCTATATGATGCCTCTTGGTGAAATTATCCATAACCATGGCATAAATTTTCTTCATTATGCAGATGACACCCAACTTTACATATCCATTAAAGACCCATTCCGGGCATTGATTAAACCCTTAAAAACTCATCTCTGTTAAGCAAAATTACACATTAAGAATTTTTTCCATAAAAAAAAAAAAATCCCTTCATGCCTAAAAATGGCTTAGATGTAACTCCAGACCTTTGTCTTTATTTAGTGTGGACAGATCTATGAATATGCAAATAGTCCCCGCCTCTATTGCAAAGATACTATGCTACACATTAGCAAGAGGTAATATAGGTGTAATTCAGCCATAAATTTTTGAACCAGAAGCCGATGCCTGTAGATGCCTACAAGTGGACCTTGTAAAGATAAACACCCAGATGCCTTGTTAGGAAGAAACGCTTTGGAAACTATTGACTAGTCTCTGGAAAAAGACATCTGGTGAACTGTGTTAGCTAAATATGCAAACAAGAGTGAGATACTGAGGCTATGATTGGTTATCGGTCTGTGACGTAACAGACTAGTAAACTTACGTGGCCTGCGTCAATCCTGATTTCTGTGGGTGCATTAGGGAAGTAGCGTTTTGGCCACCATGAAGCAAGAACAATGCTCTATGACAAGCGGAGCACACAGAATACATCAGTACAGTAGCAGATTTTCTAGCAAAACATATTAAAAACAGAAAAAATCAATTTTAAGCGGAGTAAGTCTTTAAGCTTGATGACAGATCCAAACTACAGAACCTTGAGTCATGTCTACCTGCTGAGATGTTGTTAATTTATACTATTTTTCTATGTATTCAACTACCACTTACAATCAGAGAGGCAAATTCTGTTGACTATTTTAATTACTTCTTAAAACTGACCCATTTGCCCTTCATTGTTTATTTTTGCTCTCCTTTACTCTTATACTGTTTGTTTTTTGTACTGTCTTGATACTGTACAGAATACAGAATGATAACATTTTCATTGATGCATTTAGTTATGGGTGCCCAAAAGAACACAAGGTTTTCTATTGTTTTCATGTTGCATTCAACTTTCTTACAATATAAATGAGCGTTCTTCCAATATCAGTGACCTTGGTCAGTGTTATGACAAGACTTAGGTGCTTAGTAAATTTACTGTGAGGGTCTGTGCACTTTTTACATTTTACATATTGTTATCCTGACCCTTTGGTTTCCATACTCCATACTACATTTACAAATAAAACATATATTTACTGTGTTTTGTTATCCTGACACATTTTTGTTATGGTTAGTCAGAATACTCAGAACAGTTTTGTTCTTTTCTCACTAGAACAAATTATATTTGATTTTTCATGAATTACATTGATTTTTATTATATATTAGTATTGTTTTTTGCAATTTTCACTCACACAATTGCATTACAATCACGTAAGTGACAAAAAACAATAAATGAATGAATGAATAAATGAATAAATAATAAAATAAAATAAAAATAAAATCTGTGAAATCCTGGACTGATTAAACTAAGGCTATTTGCTTGACAAAATGCTGAATTTGAAGCGTGCACCTTCAAATTTGCTGTTAATATATTTTCACAATGAAGCTGAACAGCTACACTTAGCATAAATATTTACTCACACCCAAAACCTTTGCTGTTATGCCCATTTGAAATAAGAGTACATACAGTGAGGACATCAGGAACCTTCACAGCAGCCACAGTTTGAGCGCATGCTCATTCAACATGGCATGCTGCCTCTTCACAAATCAAGCCTGAAATATTCCCCTGTGTTGACCTGCTCAGTTCCTTTACCTGCGTCACTGAAGCCTAAGACAAGATGCTGATTGATTGTTTTCAGCAGGGGAGCGGTGATGAAAATATCTACAGTCCAGTGAAGGAAAAAAAGAGAACAAACACACAAGCTAAAGCCTTTGAAGAATGTGTTTAGTTCAAAATGTGAATTTGTGCTACCTCAGATGACCTTCAGAAGTTTAAAAACAACTCTCTGTGACTCCTATTGTACAATTATGTATTTCATAAGTATAAGTTTGATAAGTAAAAGGTAAAAGCAAGTTTTATTCATTGTAAAAACAGAGGCCTACAATGTTTTATTCACCCTTGTTCTCCTAGTTAAGCTGTACTAAAGCTCCTAAATAAACTGTAACCCCACAATATATGTACTGTATATATACTTTTTTTAATATGCTGAATGCTTTTATGTTATTTCTCATTATTGATATGTGTGAGCCACCTAATCCAAGCCCTTAGGGGCTTCCTTTACTTTCCCCAACAGTTTGAACTTGCATTTCAGAAATGTGTTTGTTTCTGCAAATAAAAACAGAGCAAGTAAAGAAATGATTTCTGAGGTAAATGCTGCTAATCTTATGCAAATGAATGACAAACGCCAATAATTGTAATTGAGTGATGAATTCAACCAAATGTAACAAATAAAAACAATATAAAAAATAATCCATAATGCGTGCCTTAGTGCAATACTGCACTCTTGCTCCTTAATTCTTTAGTCTAATTTTTACCCACACTTTTTCAGGGCAAAGTACTTTCCCTTTCATTTTCACATCTTGGCAAAGTTATTTGATATGAATAAATAAATAAATCTACTTTTAGTTTCAGTGACTTATTTTTCCTTACTGTCCACTACAACTTGTCTCAGTAAATCTGCCTCCAGATGTGATGTTTAGTATATTCAGAGACATTTAGAGTATAATAATATGACTGTGCACTCTGGCGCCATCTTTGAAAGCCCCTCGGGCAGCAGGATCACGACCAACAAGACCAGACCCCTATCTCTTTGAATGGGGAGCTGCCTAAATCTACCATTCTGGCCTATGTGTTGTCATTTGCTTTCCATATTTAGGGACACTGTCAAACTGTAAACAACACAAAATCATATTTTTTTTTTCTGAATGACAGTAATGCACAAACAATATTTTTAACTTACCAAGGTTTGTGCACATGCGCTATCCACCAGCGAGATTGCGTGTGGCAGCACGTTGCCATGGTAACTGTAAACAGTGTCAGGAACAAAGTCGAGCCGTAAAGCTAGTTTTATAAATGTATACATTTACATTTTTATCTATATTAATTTCACAGTGTCAAGTTTGTCTAGACTTTAAGCGCTGTAAATCTGTTGTAATCATCAAAGCTGTGCGGCTACACAAAATCTGAACGCATGATTGGCTGATAGTGTGCCTTATGTTGGCGTGCGCTGGAGTGCACAGTCTCCTCTTTACACTCTAAATGTCTATGGTATTGCACTTGCTTTGGCATAGAGTGTAACTCTATTCTATATGGGAAACTACATGGTTTGTCAGGGTCTTGAGATATATCCCAATTTTTATGAACTTTATTGAACTAAACCAGCTGAAAGTATAATATATAATAGGCTCATTTTGTTGCAGACACAATGGTGGTTGGCCCTCCTGACATACTTAGGGGAAGTATGCTCAGGGCATTATTTGGGGGCCTCCACTGGCATTTAAAGTGCTTAATTGCTCTGCTGGCCTGGCAACATTATTAAAGCTACAATTTGCAACTTTTCGACATTAAAATAACAATGAGCCCAAATCCCATGCTTGCATGAAATTGGCTTTACAATGATGTTTGGGACATTTTTAGGCATATACTACTGTATTTCCTGTGGACAGAGCCAGCAGTGAGGTTGGTTGTTGCTATCAAGTGCAGAAGTCATAGCAACAGTGACAGTGGTGGGAAGCAGGCAGAAGTGAAAGAAGAGTGAGGCCAAATGTGCAGCAGACAAAACCTGTTAAAAACATGGGTGAATATTGACTTTTTTTTTTATAGCTATTGGCTGCGTTCGTTGTCTACTTCACCACCTGTTGTGGAGTTTATGGATGCCATCAATGGTATCTAGCTTCAGGCTAGATGCTATTACAAGGTAGACAGCTCATCAAGATGAGTGACAAGTGTTGGGGTGGGAACGTGACCAAGTGAGGAACAGGAGGATCGGACTAATGCTAAACTTCTTGCTTCAAGATAAAAAGTGTATATTGAAGCTTTAGGACACCAGTTCTACCAAAGCCATGACTTTTATTTTGTCTCCCTCACTTCCTTCAGGGAACAGAGGGACCTCAGTAACCCAGTGCACTGAAAGATTATTTTGTTGGTGAAATGATTTTCTTTGTACTGAAACCAACACAGCTGTGTGAAGACTGCCATCAACACTCAACAGTCTGAATCAAGGCTGTGCTTTCTACAATACATGGGAGTAAGAGGGGGAGAGAAAATTCACAACCCTGTTGTGTGGATGCACTGTGTGGGCTTCCAGGGTCTTTTATTCAGGCTTCCAATAATATTGGTTAATTGCTAGATTTCTCTAGCTTCTCTCAACTTGCATCACGAGTAGGCGTGGAAGGATTTACAACAGGGGTATACTGCTGCTGACAGAATACAGTGTTCTGATTCTCTCTCTCTCTTAATTCTCATTCCCTTCTCACAGGCACATTTCTCTAGCAGATTCCCTTGAGAGAGGTTTCCCCAGAATCTACGTAAAAGGATTCCTACCCACGCCATGGTCTTAGGAACATCTCATTTTCATCCTCCCTCGCTCGCTCATGCACAAACACGCACTCCCTCTTTTCCTTGTAAGATATTGTGTCCTCATGTCTCCCTGCTCTCTTGTTCTCATGTTTTCTTTTTTTTTTGTTTCTCTTCACTTCTTAACTTCTCTGGGCTTCTCTTTACTTCCTGCCCCCCTCATATTTGATGGATCCTCCGTGGGAGGCAGCATCTCCCTCACACTGCAGCTGTGGGCCCTCACTCTGATAAATGACATGCTGGGCCCACCAGCTATGCGTAGGGGGAGTTAAGCTTTAAGTTAAGAAAGAGGAATGGATCTGAATGGATGTTGAAACTTATGGGCTGTATCTCAGAGAAAAGTATTTGATCAAGCGCCGAAGAGGGGAGAGATACAATGTTATGTCACACCTTTCGATATAAAGACCTCAGCCCAACATTAATCAAAAAATAGTTTGGCTGTCAACTGTGACAATAAAACTTAGAGTGGAACATTCAGCATAATATTGTACACAAATCACATTCAGCTGTGCAGCCTGTAGGCTCCAGCTTTAACTTGTGCTGTGACCAAAATGATTCTTTTCAATAAGTTACTTACAAGTGCTGCTTGGCTAATTGTTGGGCCAAAGAAAATGCTGCAGGATCTCGGTCGAGGGCCAAGACTGTGACTTCAGGGACCATATTCAGTATTGCCTTGGTGTGACCCCCACCACCAAACGTCATGTCCAGGACCACCTGCAAGGAGACATGCAAAGAAACAATACACTCAGCTAACAATATGATTCAATATACACTATAAATGACATTACCATATCACAATATTGATATGCGCTGATAATATTATGATTTTTTTTAATTGCAATAAGGTACTGAAGACAGAGTGATCTGAACTCAGATTTCTCTGTCCCAAGTCACTTCGTATCAGGAATGAAGTTATTAAAATAAAACCTAATTATAATGGAAGCTTAAACTAAATTGCCTCAAAATGAAAAGGCTGAATGGATAAGGAAGACTGTCTTGTTACTTGAGAACAAAATTGTGATCTTTTTTATTTGTCACAAAAAGGGAGGTGAGCTGCCAAGAATGAAAATATACCAATATTTTTTGGGTACATGATATGTAGAGAGTACAGGATGTGTGTGGAGTCCCAGTCACACAAAAACACAAAAAATTAATGAGATGATGCTGAAAGTCTGCATGGGAAGAGGTACACAATGTGTTTCACTGTCACTGGCCTTTTCACACAAATCCTTATGTTATTAAAGTAAATACTGAGATTTTTAACTACTGAAGCTTTGTTTTGACCTTTTTACACTGCACTTCCAAGAAATATCTGGGCAATCCAGACACGTCACCAATGCTGTGATGGCTTTCTCAGATTTGCTGTTGTTTCTGTTCTGTTTTTCAACCAGAAAAACTTTGCATTTTAAAATAGAATCACTTTATTTGAGGTGTAATTAACGAATGAGAGGCATGCTCTGATGACGTCACTCAGGACAATTTCAAATTCAGTTACTTTCAAGTTACAGTTCCTATGTGAGCTATCTGCAACCATATGTTAAACACAAGCATAAAAGTCAAAGTTAAAGCTCAGTTATGACGCAGTAAAAACAACACTCATTCTACTGTATTCTATAATCATACAACTATGAAAATCTACTTTAAATCTGCTTTATGTTTTCAGCAATGGTAAAGACTTCCACCACAGTTTTAGAATTTTGTACAACATATGTTGTAATAGCTTACATGTCAAACAGGGTGACTCTCTTTCCTACTCTGCAATGACACAGGACAAGGAGGAGGAGCATCGCCTCATTCCTGCAGAGTAGAAGCTTAGAGAGGCCACACTCGAAGCTACGCATGCCTCCAAAACAGGTGAACCTCTTGGAATGCTAATGAATTTCTGGTAATTACATGAGGAAATGGTCCTGTTTCCACCTTGCCCTCCATTTCCAACGAGTGCTACTATTTTTGGTTTGTGAAACAGTGGTTCCTATAGAAAAACACACTGGCAGAAATCAAATGTGGAAGTGCCAACATTTCTTTTAGCATTTTTTAATATGCTGACAGTGCCTGGCCAATATGACTTTCAACTAGAATGTGATGTTTTGACAGGTGTTCTAAAATGTGGAGTTATAAGTATAATGGAACAGAACATTTTTGCATAATTTTCCAGAGATTTTCTGAAATTACTATGGTTTTCAGGATTTGAATATGCCCTGGTAAAGCGGGACTATATGCTTATATTTGGCTACAGTGTTTTTGTTTAACCAAATCCACAAGAACAGCATTGATTACAATTATTTTCTGTAGCTAAAAATATTTTGCAAGCTAATGAGTGAGACAATCCTGACAACTATCCAGCCATTGCAACTTTGCAGGTAAGTCAGGTAGCTGTGGTTAACTTAGCTGTTCTCCATGTAATCACAATTGCAGGGAAGAACAACTCCAGTCCATACTACGTCTTTATCACCGCTGCTACTGTACAAACAATCCCAGCACTGTACTGACTAAACTGTCTCATATTATTTGAGCAATTTGGGTGAATTTGGTGAATTTTTTGCCCCCCCATCCCACCCCTCCCCCACATTTTTGACATGGGTTTAATCTTTGTTCTGTGGTGCATTATGCTGTCAGCAAACGGTAAGCAACAGATGTAAAATGACACAATAGGAAATGCCTGCTATTCCCCACAAAAACATTAAACATGTCGATCGATAGTGACGTTGAAAGTGGAGTGTGTGCGTGCATGTGTGAGGGAAGAAGTGATCAATGGCGGTTCCCTCTCCCTTCCAGCGCACAGCAGCAGATGGGGAGGGGGTGTGGGCTAGTGGGATGAGTCACACGCATAATGAACTTGCCTGTTGTGCTATTCAATACAAAACAAGAAAAAGAAAACACAACAGAAACACAAACAGCAAAGTAGGCTGGCCTTTATTTAAACAGTTGACATAAGCAACTAGAAGACAAACTGGTCGACTGTTGGAGTATAGAGCACTTAATATTTTTTGTCACATCTTATGAGAACTGTGGCCAAAACAACAAAGACAGTGTATATTCTTTACAGGTAAAAACAGTGAAAAAAAGCCCAGCCATGCTCACTATTTTTTTTTTCTATATCCAATTTCTTCCCATTTGCTGACTGTTCAGTGGAATGGCAATATTATGCTGCATGATGAGTAATCTAAATAAATAAATAAGGAAAATAATGCTTGTAAGCACTGAACAACAAACAGCAGCTTTTACCCCTTTTTGGTCACACATT
Organism: Neoniphon sammara; assembly: GCA_900302535.1. Lineage (NCBI taxonomy): Eukaryota > Metazoa > Chordata > Actinopteri > Holocentriformes > Holocentridae > Neoniphon > Neoniphon sammara. Next base: position 19,849 of record OMKZ01037851.1, on the reverse strand, counting down.
AAACATAAGTATGACACTGATCGTCTATCCTGCAACGTATCCAGCGTGTTCAGGGTTCAGGGATTTTGTACAGTTTAAAAAGCATCAACATTACATAAAAATGCCCAAATTGTGAGAAAGCCCTGGGACTAACAAGCCCTTGGACTGTTCTGTCTAAGGTAGACATCTGGACCCGTGTTCACTCATATGTGAGCCATTGCTGCATAAAACATTAACATAAGGCAGAAAGCAACAAGTTGATAATACCCCCACCCCACCCAGCAACCCATACGCACGCACGCACACACACACAGACACACAGACACACACACCCTCATAAAAACTAAGCTGAAAATGTATGCACACCCAGTACTGCAATATTGAAAGTTTACAAGGTCATTTACAAGGTAAATTGAAAGGCTAAGTCCTTTACCTTACAGGAAAATAAACTTCTACAATGGCTCTGAATACTGTTCCGAGATTCTTCCCCTTAAAAAAAAAAAAAAAAAAAAAAAAAAAAGCTGCTAACTCTGCCACCAGATGGACAGAGCAACTACTTGAAGAATTTGGTGATAATGGGTTTGGCATTTGCAATCATGATTGACACCTTAGATGGAGATGGAGTGAGTCATTCACATTGATATTTCAATCCGAGGGATGTCACAAAAGCTCTCGCCAAGTCTACCTCGTCTACCTAAACCAGGCCTTCCCAAACCAGCCAACATCGGAGAGGATTTAAACCACATTAGGAGGCTCCTCTCTCTCAAAACGCAAAGAGCATCTCCCTTGTAATGCCCACAGTAAAAATAACTACTGTACTGTATATTTTGTCTTTTATTTAGGGTGTGTAATATCTGCCTTTCCCAGCAGAGGGAACAGGAGAGTTAGGAGTAGTCCAAGTGGTGCAGTCTAACAGTGCAGCTACAAGGTACCAGAATGCAAGACACTTTAGCAGTCACCCCACAGCATTATTAATGATAGCTTTTCATTCCAAAGGGAACAAGTGAACACATCATGCACTTAATTTTTATGCTAAATTACAACATGGATAAGAGCACAGGTATATAGATATTCTTCTTTTTTAAATTGTTTTGTTTCAAACCAAGTAGCGTTTCTGCATGAGTGAAATTTTGTGCATATATTCTAGCTCATGCAAAGAAATAGCACACACTGGCCATATGGAAAAAGTGCCATAACTCAGCCTTCTTCTTATGGCTGAATTCATTAGGAAAAGGGGAACAGGAACCTGAGAGAAGGCTCAGTACTCACCTAAATCCTACTTGTGACTCCCCAGCCCAGGTCAGTTACAGTGGGGGATCTAAAATGTCACTGAGGGGAGTTTTTACAGATCCTGTTACACTAACAGACAGACCATTAGGGAGACAGATACACAGGTACAGGATCGCTTTCCTTGTCGCGTCCGTTGCCATGGCAAGGGTGGAGGTACCCGGTTTGCATTTCTCTCTCTCTGTCACACAAAGTTCAAGGCAAGATGCAAGTACACAAAAATTGGCAGGTTTGCGCCCTCAGACCATGGAATATCTGAAGGTGTAGGTTGTGATTATGGGACTGATGGTGTCTTTCACTCACTGCAGAGCTTTACAGTTGAGTAATGTTGTGGCTATGCAGCTAGCTAATGCCCATGTGCACTAGCCTCTGATATACACCTCACATTTTAAAACTATGAAGAAGCCATAAACTACAACAAGACACTCTTACAATCAAAATTACATTTCTTCTTCCTGCTTAAAAAATTGAAAACTAGTCAAAGAAGCTTAATTGAGCTTTGTACAGTTAAATATTTATTTTCTAAAGACTTGCCTCTATATGTTTTTAATATTGAGTCAATATATTTTCCTATTCATACTTTATAAGCTCATGAAATGTCAAAACAAAGTTCACAATAAAACAATAACTTGCAAGTGGAAAGTCTGCACAAGCCTCTTCCCTCCTCTTAATACATGGAAATATTCAAATGAATGTTTATAAAAAGTACTTTAAATATTCAATATGCTTTTTTTTTAAAACAAAAACACAAAACTGTCATTATGTTAGTGTGTAAGTTAGTTTAAGCTTTTGTATATACATTGGAATGAGAAAGGGGGAGGGGGGGGGGTGCAAAACAGATGGCCAGTGAGGAGGAATAAACTCAAAGGACATGAAAGCTTCCCTTAATTAGTCTGTCAAGAGATTATTATGTTGATCGTGATCAGTGATGTCCGTGCCCAAGGCACATGTGGTCTTTTACCTCACCTATCTAAACCTTTAAGTGTACTGACCTAAAAATCTTGCCTGTGCGTAATGTGTAGAGGCCTGCACGTCTTTGTGAGTAAGTGAGTGAGTGAGTGAGTGAGCAAGCAAGCAATAGAGTAGCACAAAAACGATGATAAAAACCCTTGCCAGAGGGCTCTTTCCAACTGCCTTTCTGTATGTTAAGCTAATCTCTCTTTTGTCAGTGGAATGCTGCAGAGTTACAACAAATACTTACATTCCTCATCTATTCAGTGTTGTCTGAAATCTTTTGGCAAGAGTTTAAATGAAGGCATTTAAAGAAGTATTTGAACTAGTTAAGACAAGACAAACCTTCATGTGCCAAAACAGTCTTGCTCATTTGCCTCAAATAACACCTATCTGAGGAGGTTTGTGGGACAAGTACGAAATATTATAAAAGAAAATGAAGCCTATCAGAAAAAATATGTTTGGGCATGCAATATTTAGCCATAATGACTATGAAAGGCTAGCCTTGTGTCACTGTCTGCCATTTTAGCAGAGATTTAACAATGAAAATGATTACCTAGCTGGAATGCCCTCTGATACTAAGGGCACTGTATATAGTATGCTCAGTAAAAATGAAACATTAAAAACATTCTCAATGAAGAAGTGAGCCAGCTGTAAAAATAAATAAATAAATAAATAAATAAAAATAAAGAAAGAAAGAAAGAAAATTGCAGGAATACACCAGGATTATCATGTGATTGTGTTATTCCAGCAGTATGAAATGCAGTTCCAGTCCTCCTAAACCATCCTCTTAGTAATATGACAAATGTGCATCATTAAAACTGCCATTTATTTGTAATCCAGTAGGCTAAATAATATTGTAATATCGCAAAATGTAAACTATGGAAGCTGCTTTATGTGGTATTTCATAATGGTACAATACTACCAGTGCCACCAGAGTTTTTGAAACAACTTTTAGTAATGATCAAAAACAGTAACTACCACTGTTTTAGTCTGTGCATGTGTTCTGAGTATGATTTGTAGCTTTATAGATGCAAAGGATCATCTGACTAGCATTTCCAAGAGTCTAGCATAACATTAGCAAGTCAACTGTGTTTGGGAATAAAATACAGGTAAGTGGATTCAATTCATACTTAGCAACACTTAAAATGTTTTCAAAAAATTGCCCACCCACACCAAAAAGCCAAAAATGCGTAAATTTCTATAATAAGCATGCATAGAACAACATGCCTGTATTATGTCATATGTCACAAAATAATCCATTTTCCCCATTTCCTCAGGCTACACTACAATGCAAAACCAGCCATTTTTATCCACTTGGGGGGGGGGGTGTTTTCGAAAAGCTCAATATTTGGTGGATGAAAATGCCATTTTAGTATGGATAGAAGGGCAAAATGAGCAAACAAAGATGCGTGTTCAGACTTCTCCGGATTTGTGTGGACTTGGCCTGAGACACCCTCTTTTGTTTTTGGGCTAGTTTATTTGGTCCCTGACACACCAAGCTGACTGTTGGTTGCTCGTCTTTGTCATTGAGCGTCAACAATCACCCTTTGTTTTGTCCCGCACTGTTGGCACTCATCAAGCCTTGTCAGTGGCCAACTCAGTATGTTCAATGTTTACTGGAAATACCAACGGTGCTCATGTATTTTTGTTGGGGAAGGCCCTCTGTGCGCTCCACACCTCCCCCAGTGCAGGGACTGGGGCGGGGGCTGTTTTGCTAGCGTACACAAAATTTTTTAAAAGGCTAGCAAATTAGCGAACAGCTTATTACCAAAAACTGAAGTAACTATAGCTGGAGAGAGGAATGCCACTATCTAAAACTTAACGGACAACATTGATTCCAACCACATTTTATCAGAGTCCACAGTTCGCTCATTTTTGTGTGAACCACAGTAAACTCCTGCAGGGATTTTGCAAAGCAGGGAAGAATGAGCTGTCACCTCGAGTGAAAACAGGTGCATAGGAGGAAGAGATTGCTGGGATGAAAAGAGGGGCTGGAGAGGCACAAACTAATAGTGACTGGTGGTGCATGTGCCAAAATTGCACAGCCATGCCCACAGAGACTGAAAGTATATGCTGCAACAAGACTGCAGCTTTTGCTTGAGTCCTCGGTTGACACTGGAGAACAGAGATCATTGTGTAGTTCTCAAAATCAATGTTATGATGCACACATGAACAGCACCATCTTAGAAACACTGTTCCACACAACCCACAGGATATACTGGTGAAAGAAAAAGATGCCAGCTGTGCCCAGAAGGCAAAGCATCAACAGGCATTCCTTGCTCTCATTTATTTAGCGTTTCTAGGTCTTCGTACTAGCTATGGCTGCGTTAGTCCAGTTAAGTTAGCTAGCATGCTGTGCGAAGCAAACAATGGCTCTTTCTTAGTTTGTGCTCATGTGCATACTTGTACCCTCCATGATGTGTTTGAACACAATATCTAATGGTTAAAGCATGATTTCTTAGATCTACTTGCCAAACAAAGGTATGGTCAATGGTGACCTGGTCTGCAAGAATGAATGGGAAGCCCCAAGATTTATGTCAACGACGACACGTCACATCTAAGTAGCAATGCAGTCTGTAGAAGAGCTGTAACCAACAATTATTTCGGTAGTCTGTTAATCTGTTTATCTGTTTCCCCATGACTCACTTAGATTGTTCCACAACATTTATCGAATAAAAATGTTTTACAGTAATTTCATTGGTAAATGATAAAAGAAAACTACACTCAAGACATAAATAGTAAATACTTTATTATATTTTTGCACAGAGGAACTCATAGCAGCAGAGCAATTCCTCCTCTGTCTCCATCAGCAAACAATTCCCACACTTACTCCTGGCTCTATTTGAAATTAATGACCAACGGTCGCTTACAGCGATAAAGTCTCTGACTGTTTGAGCGTACAGTTACACCACCAGTCAACCGGGGAACGAGGCTGCTCTGCCGGGAGTATTCACCGGCAGGCAAGGCCTGTCCCTCGGCTGCAGCTGCTGCGGCCTCCTCCGCTTCTGTATGCTGAGTTCCCCCACACTGGATTTGCGCTCAAATAAGTAGCCACAAAGATGTTACTCCAAAAGAACACCGTAAAAGTAATTTTCGTCCATGTGCTCTGTGGTATCAGTCTATTTAGTTGTATTTCAGACCTGCTTGCTTCCATCGCTCACGAGAAAAACAAAGTTAGTTTAATATACCCCTTTCACGATTTGTGATTGATTGATTGTTGCATACTATATTGCATAATTTTCTTTTATGATTGATTGTCAATTAGATTTTGGTAGGCTCGCTCTCTGCAAAATCATTTGAGATATGCTTTTGTAATGGGCTGTTAAAATATACTTGTCGTGAACACATTGATTAAGTGTGACAAAAGGCAGACCAACTCTGTTTTAGTGGAGCAGATTTTGGTTAAAAATGAATGACAATTCACTTCATGAATTCACTCTTCAGCACTGACTGATGACAAACCAAAACTAGGTATTGAGGATATAAATGCAGATGCCTAATATAGCCCAATTTGTCACTTCTTTAGCACATTCTCAATGTTTATCTAACTGATGCTACACAATGACATTCTAGACACAATAACAATTTCAACTGCCAACATATTTCATTATAGAGAACATATTTCCTATGTGTGAAGCAATATTGGTGCCATCAAATTACTTGTTGTTGCTACCAACTAAAATGCTTGTAGCACCTGTGAATCCTGTTTTTTTTTTGTTTTGTTTTTTTTTGGATCATCTCATCACTATTTAGGGTTGCACAAGTGGATGTAGGATGTCAAGCTGAGAGCCCAAATGACAGGTATAATTTTATTGGTAGTTAACTGTCTAACTGGAATAACCGTGTCTTTAATAAACTCATTGCCTACACTCATGTCTTTTCCTTAAGATCATGCACCATGAGTTTCAATATATACATAGTAGCATGGAGGAGGACAGGGGAAATAGATAGAGAAGATATAATGCTTCATCAATGCCCCTGGAGATGTTTCTAGATGTTACCAGCGCTGCAGTCCCTGTCCTCCTCTTCATAAAGCCCATGTCAGGCGTCCTCCCACGTCAAGGAGTCCTGAGACTGGCTCTTGCACACTCTTGGTGGCTGAGGGAGATCCCATGAGAAGCATGGGTAGCAGGGAAATACATCTCCTGTGAAACTATAAGCCAATAAATCAATATACTGTGCGTGGGTAATAGGAGGCAACGCTCAGTCTTTCTACTGGTCAACAGGCTGCTTGGCTTCCAAGACACTAATAAAACAATAGCGACATTACGACATATACATGAACTAGACTAGTGTATTGGGCCTTAATGGCTATAGAGGTTCTTTGCCACATTAATATGAAACAAGACCTATAAGTGCATAATGATTAAACATAATTTTTAAATCTATTCTGGAGCTGTGCAAAACTTGTTCATGTTTTTGTCATTGCTAAACCTTGAAAATGTGATGCAATGATAAATAAATAAATAAATAAATAAATAAGTAAAAGCTTTTTTCACATGTCTGATCTAAAACTAGCAGAATTTTTTTTTACAGGGGAAGGTAAAGCATTGTGGGGATGTGTTTGGAGGCAGTGAGTGACAGCTGGGAAAGCACTGATTGGATATTGAAAGAAATGGAGAGGGAGGCTCCTCTACTGTGTGTGCATGAGTCATCACACTCCTCCCCCACCCCCCGCCAAACTGTCTGTTTTTGTCTTGCAGGTTGCAGATTTACTGAGCTATGTTTTCTCTGCTGGAGAGATTCATTTTGTGTAGAACTGAAGGTAGACCTTAACAGGAAAACCATAATGATCACTGTCAACATCACAAGAACAACAAGCCAAATGTGTAAGTTCATTACAACACAGACCTTGGGCCTAATCAAGAGATAATTCAATTAAAATGGTGCAAAATACTCTGCTTATAAAAGATTTTTTGTTATAACAGTGTCACAAATTTAGACTTGGGGTAAAAAAATTTAGACAATCAAATCCACAAAACAGATTCTTCCCTGTTGTTAATGGAGTGGCTTCACACAAGGAAATCTATAAAGCTGGAAATGTCAGATACGTCAGAGCCATGAGTATAATTGTCATTGGAGACAAACTGAAAAGACTGCAGCACAGTTTGTAGGGTACCCAATGGGCAGTCTATACCTTAGCCTTTGAAGGCTAAGTTTATAAGCATGTTCAACCTTGGCCACAATGCTGAGGGTAATTTATTGTTTTATATGTGAAACAACAAAATGACACAAATCTTACTAAAGAACTCAGCTTGAGTAAGAGCTGAGTGCCCAAGACTCGACTGCTATTTAAGTAAGTAGGGAGCAGGGATCATGTGTTCACACCTGTCTGTCAGTATGTCACTAACGCACATAACTTGCCCTGCTCTGATCTGCTCCGATTCAAGTGGCTAGTCCTTGGTCTAGACTCAAGTCACAACTTTTTGCAATGTTATGACTTTTTTGAATATTCCAAGTGGGCTCTGGTGTGCACAAAATTTTTCAAAGAGGTGCACCAAAATTCTGGGGTCTCAGTCCACTTCTAATTGTGGTGTGGAGCAGTTGTGGTGTGAAAGCAATCCATAAAGTCTGAACCAATGCAAAGAAATAATGACACTGACAGTGTATTTTTGAGTTTGCTCTTGGATGTTTTGTTTTTAGCATGATAGAACCTTGATGGACACAATGTATCATTTTAAGTGGACTCTAGTACAGACATTTTCAAGACCATATATGTGAAATTACTCCTTTGTAGATGGTTAGGCAAGGACCTGCACTATTTTTTTCCAAAACTGAGAAATGACTGCTGGCACAGTATGATCTCACTGGACAGGCACTGTCCAATGAGATCTTACTGCGGTACGTTTGGTGTACTGTGAGGAAAATCAGAAAAAAATGAATTCCCCATCACTCATGTTGATTCTAGCCTTGTTTTGCAGAGTTTGCCCCAGCATATTATAGGCCAGGCAGCATGTAATACATTTTCAGCAGCAGTGACGCTACTGAATGACTTCAGAATTACTGTAGGAACACTACAGGCAGTTTCTTTGTGTTTCTCTTGCTCAGTCTGGAACGACACATTGCTATTTGCCACTTTAATTATGAAGGCATATTGTAGCAGAAATACAGTAGCCTACATTTTATACAGTTGGGACTTAAAAAAAAACTAGCATGGCGGTTTATGATTACCATGGTCACCCGCCAAAGTAGAATAAGGAAAACATTACCCTGAGTCTAACAAGAACTGGTCCTTTATCATGCACTGATATTCGGATATTGTTTAACCCATACTATATTGTTTTACAATTACAGGTTAGGAGAACGCTCCATAAACTAAAACTTGATGTGTAAAGGTGCTCTATTTTCCATTGATTATAAAGCTTTCTATCAGGGAAAAATTCTAATAATTTTAAAAAAATTGAGATAGAGCAATTTTTTTAAGATTACTTTTGGGCATTCACTTCACTAAATAGGCACAGTGGAGAGAAACAGGAGAGACATGTCGAAGTAACATGCAACAAAGGTTCTGGGCCTGACAGGAACCCATTTATGCAAAGTATGTGTGGCTAGTTATACTTAATTTAACAATTTTTATAAAAGAGTTTTTATGATATTAATTTTTTTTAAACTTTACACTACCGCTGAGGCACCACTGTCAGGACTATCTGCCCCAAACTTTATTCAGCGTAATATGGCATGGTAATGAAGCTATGTGCTGTATTTCATGCATTTTCATTTCATTTTGATTGGCATTTAATTTAATATACTCAGACATAGAGTAAGTATTTTCTTCTCTTAAGAACACTGGCAAACTTACTACTGCAGCATTACATGACTACTTTGCTACCACAAATTACAAATCTGTTACCCCAAGTCCATCACCGGGCTATGTTTCAAACAACGGTCTTTGGTTTGTCTAAACTAAATGGACAAGAGAGACTAAATTTGTCCACCAGCTTTGTGTGTCACAGGACCTGAAATGAATCTCAAACAAAAATGTACTTGGGGGACTGTTAATTTACCTAAGAGGGTCACCCTAATATAATCAAAATATGGGAAAAGGGGTTCTGTGGTTCCTCTGTGAAATACTAATTACTGTAGACTGTCCCAGGAATGACAAGGCAATTGGGGCCAAATGCAATCAGACTGTACAAACGTCCATACCCAAATGCACCCTGTCTGAGCCAACTAGGACAGTGCTAAGGCAGGAAGCCTGAGCTGCAGTTGACTGACTCTACAGTTTACAACTATTCAAGACTGACCTCTGCATTCCTAAACTCTGGACTAATCTCCTTTATCACCCAAAAGATTCTATGATAGCAAATTTGTCATTTTGGTCTGGGTGTGGTGCTAGGGGAAAGGTCATCAGGTCACCAAAGTTAACAGGGTTCATTCTCTGAGGAGTATGAATGTGCTCACCAAATGTCATGACAATCTGCCCAACAGGCTGTAAGCTATCAAATTTGACATTTTGGCATGAGGGTGGTGCTATAGAAAAGGCCATAGGGTCATCACAGCCAAGAGGACTCTTTCTTTGGGGAGTATGAATGCACTCATCAAATATCATGCAAATACACTTATTAGATTGAGTGATATCTTGTGCTGTGTGCATTTAGGTGTGAGAGTAGTGCTAGGATTTTGTGATACTGTGTACAAGACAAAATTTTGACTGATGGTGGCACTAGGGTGAGGATGGGGAGGATGGCAGGATTCATCCTCTAGGCTCACCAAATTTCATGGCAATCAGCTCATTAAATTTCAAGATATGTTGTTTGAGCCATCATAAACCCCGTCTCGCAACGTGGCAAGACAATATTGAACTGGCCAGACTGTTCCTTGAGCTGGTCATCAGACCAAACTAAGTAACTGGGCAAGAAAGACCTTCATCAGGGAGGTGACCAAGACCACAAGGGCCACTCTTCACAGTTCTGGTGGCTAGGAAAAAAAAAAACACTCCTGAAAAAAATGAAAAAACACAACAGCAGTTTGTAAAATGAAACCCGAAAGATCGAGAAAGCATGAAGCAATGTTATGTTCTGATGAAAATTTAAACTTTGAGCTGTAAAGCAAAGTGCCACATCTGGCATTTAACACCCTGGTGGCAGCATCTGGCTGTGGGGGTGCTTTTCAGTAGTAAAGACTGTAAGACTTGGAAATAGAAGAATACAGGGAACAATAAACAGAACAAAATACACACAGATTTCTCAAGAGAACCTGATTCACAGTGCCAAAAACTGTAGACTGATGATTTATGTTCCAACAGGACAATGACCAAGCTAAATCAAATCAAAATCAAAATCAAATTAACAACATTGGCTACAGTACAATAATATTTAAGTCCTAGGGTGACTAAGTCAAAGCCCAGATTCATATCTCTGAACTGAAATCTGGGGAATTAAATCTCTAAAATCTTCAGAATGGCTAAGAAAGCTGTTCAGGTATGATCTCCATCCAATCTGACCAAACTGAAGTGAGTCTGACAGTAAGAATGAGACAAAACCTAATTACAGGTGTGCCAAGCTGCTACAGACTTATCCAACAAGACCCAAAGCTGCAGTCAATGCCTAAGGTGCTTCTACAAGGCAGAGTTAGAAGGTCCACATGAAAGAGAGTGGAAAAAACATATATTCAAATCCATGAAATAGAAAAGGTAGGAAACTATATAATGCACAAAAACAAAATATTTCTTTGGTATAACTAGTGATATAAGTCACACGTGCTTCAAAACAAGAAATGGACACAAAAATAGGCTTGGTAAAGCAACGTGTTTCAAGCTTGGCACTCCTCCTGAGACAGCATCCACAATTTTTTGTTTTGTGTATTATATTGTTTCCCACTTGTCAGAGGGTAAAATTCTTATATCTAAATTAGATATTAATGTATTTAATTTTCAATAAATTAGCTGGGTGACTTCAAGTCATGCAAATGTTGTCTTATAATACACAATCACAACGCAAGAAATGTCTTCAGTGCAGATATATAATTAACATTAATACCTGGCAGCTTTGTTAATTAAATTCTTGTTTCATTTATGACGGCAGTGAAAAAGTGTGTCAAAACTTTAAATAACAGTTATCTAAGCAATTGTCATTTTGACCGGAAAGTTGGCATGAAAATTTGTGCTGTAAATTTGTTGTCATGTTAACAATTGACAACAAATTCAGAATTGCTAAAATCTATTAAGAAATATAGCTTGTCAACTTCCAAAATATAGAAAAAGGCATAAGTGTCAAAGAACACCAAGGAGGTATGTATTTGTTTTAACACGAAACAAGAAATAAGGTCAAGCATGATGCAGCGGATCCATTTAAAATGACTACGCGCTTCGTTGGTGCCTGATCTGAAATATTTCTCTTAATGTAACACTATTGTCAATACGGTGCGCAAAGGAAACAATGCAAACTATATATAGTCCAAGTGAAACAGAAGTGAAATTGAAAAGAGGGGGTGAAATCATCTTACTATATTCACAAAATGTAAAGAAGCATCAGGAAAGATGGCTTCCTCTCCTGAAGGTGAATTTCATGCTACTAAAGAAAGACAAAAGAAGAACAGGGCCAAGTCCATTAGGGAGTGTAAAGGGGAGCCAAGCTAAATGAAGAGTTCACGACGGAAGACATGGTAATAGGAAAAAGAGATCTAGAGGCATTTAAGGAGATGCTTCCGGTAGTCTGAAGGCTGGTTTGACAATACAGGATGAAATAAAAGGACCTAGAGAATGA
>OMKZ01037848.1:33419-52125 GCA_900302535.1 Neoniphon sammara | reverse complement strand
CACACACACACACACACACACACACACACACACTCGGTCGCTCAGTACAGACTAAAAACGGCTATTTTATTTAAAAACAGGTGGAAACTAATCAAAAGTATCGATTATTGCACGGGATGACCGCAAAGTTGTCCCGGTGCTTGTTTATGAACTTATCTGATCATTCTGAATCCGCCGAATCCTCACAGGCACGTCTCCTGCGTTGTTTTTGTCGAGGAAACTGTGTTGATAAAGTTTATTGAAAAGCAAGATGGCGGCGCGCATGGTGGAGTGTTGAGCCATGAAACCCGGGTCATTTGCCGTGTATTTAGGGGCTGGGGGCGATTTTTAGAATGAGGTTTATCAGTGTTTTACTACAAAGACCGTAACGACGAAAAAAGGGATCTGGAAACGTAACAGTGAGTCGGTTCAAGCAGTTTTACACCCCTGCGCTGCTTCATCCTTCATTGTGTAAGTGAATACCTGACACACACACACACAAACACACACACACACACACCAGGCTGAGATAAACAATCAAGAAACATAAACACTCAGCAAACTGCCTCTGCGGTTTGACAGATCGATATATCACTGTTATGCAAAATCACATGTTCAGTAAGCAAAGTCATGTTCATGGCACTGAACTGTGTGATGTAGTGTAATTTCAAACATAATGGTATGATTACAATTACATAAGATTACAATGTCATGCCTCATTTTGTCAGTTTTTACATACAATTTCCAAATCTCTCTCTCTCTCTCTCTCTTTCTCTCTCTCTCCCCCTCCTGACTCATTGCCCAGTCAGCTCTAACTGTAGTATACCTGGAGTAGAGCTGATTTCTGATGCACAGTGGCACAGATCCATGACAAAGCGTTGCCTGTCTCTGCCACAGCTCAGTGCTGATGGTTGTGGCTGCGCCGACCTCGGCAGTTTTTACACAAGTGTTCAGTCCGTGGTTCTTGCAGACACGGCAGTGGATTAGCTCAGTCACCATAGAAACATTTTCTCAGTCTCTCGCCTCAGCCCACTCACATGCACAGCCAGGGATGCACACAACCTTGAGTGCATGACTTTCTCTCTTTGCCTCAGGGAAGAGCGTTGGTTGCTGCGACGCTATAGGCTATACTCCAGAGAATATTGTGAAAAACGCATTCCCACACGCAGGTGGGTGGCAGAGATGAGAGGAGATTGTTGTTGGTTGATTTTATACACTCATGGTGTAAGATCTCAATATTATCCTGGCCAACTCAATCCACATTGGTCAGTGAATCCTGATTGGCTGGCCAGATTCATATTGAGTGATGTAGAGTATTGTGTGCTGAGTGATGCTCGCTCCACATTCAGAGATTAAAATGAGATGTTTTGTTGAATATATTCTCATTAGTCTCTTATGAAGCTGTTTGCGATGTTCTAGTGAAAATGATTTCCTTTTTTATTAATTTAACCACCATTAAACCAGGCAGTTCAGTTGAGTGTGTTCACCTCTCCTGTGGACTTAACTCCTCTGCCCTGATTGTTTGAGTTCAGACTGGATGTGCTGTGGGGTGGAAATCCCCTTTTCTGCTACTCAGTAGCTCTAGAGATCTTGTACTCTCCCTGATATTCAGATGAATCGTGGCTGTGAATTTTTTTCTTGATGAGGCAGAAATTGAAGGTTCTCCCCTCAGGTTACCTTGGAAACTGTGTGTCTGTGTGTGTTGTGTAAAAGAGAGATTTAGGTCAAATTTGATGTCATACATTCACTTGAATATCCTTCAGTTTGACCTACATTTGGCCATGGCAGTGTTCATGAGTCTATATGAAGTAGCTTAAAATATATTTTATTTTAATCAGTTGTTTTCATGCTGTTGAATGTTCCTTGAATTTGTCATTTTAGTACTGGTTAAAGTTGTGCTTATATAATTGCTGACTATCATCGTTATCATTCTTTGAAAAAATGCCTTCATATCCCAGCTTTCTGTGCTGTGAATCTACATATATTTCAAAATAAAGGAAACACTTGAATAATTGAGGGATACTGGAGGCAGGAGCTTGCACAAGGTCAGTGAGTGGTTTGCATCCCATCATGCTTTGGGTCCTGTATGAAAATGCCGGGCAGACGCACTTGGCCATAATTTTGGCCACCGTGGCTCAAAGAAGAGATAGCAGTGACTAATTCTGAATCAATTCTGCAAATGTCATTCTGAAGCAATGAGCTCGCAGTTTTATCAAGAACAGTCTGTCCAGAACCTCTCAGAGCAGGGTGTTATGATCACATCACAGTTCATCAGTCTCTTACAGCATGTAAACACACTCTTTGGTGAGTGACGTGGTGCAAAGAGCACAGATGGCTGTCCACTGAGCAGTGGCAAAAAGCTGCGTTATGAGGTGAATCACCATTCATTCTGCTGTCAACAAGTGGATGCATATAGGCAGCTAAACATGCCTACAACCCCAAATTCTTGTTTTCCATGGTGAAGGGTTGTGGTTCTGGGGTGAGGAGCATTTTAATGATGCAGTTCTGGTCCCCTGAATCCCTCAGAGGACAAAGGGAGTGTCAGTAAATACAAGGACATTCTGAGGGATCATGTTTATCCCATAAAAACATGTCTGTGAATTTCTCTGTGCAGGGTTCCCACCAGTCATGGAATTTATGGAAAGTCATGGAATTTTGTAAAGTCAGGGAAAGACGGGGAAAGTCAGGGGATTTAATAAATTCTTGGAATAAGTCATGGAATATCATGGAATATTGTTTAGCTTAATTAAAAAAAAAATCAGTAGCTAGTTATTCACCAAATATGTTCACTTCCCCATCAGAATAAATTGAGATCTGTGGATTTTACATTTGATGTAGTGTGGGAACCCTATCTGTGTGAATCCTTGCCTTCAGAGAGATTTAATTTGATTCAGGATTCAGTAGTTGGTGATTTGATTTAAGGATGATTTTTCTGTTTTGAAATGATTCAGTGCGATTCAAGTTTGTAAGCCACGACTTGAGTCAACAGTTCCATGCAATACTTTTAGACAAAATCTTTATCCATTAAATAAACACATATAATAATGTAAGACTCTTCTTTTCCCACTGAAATGTAAAAACACAAGTTAGCCACCCACAGCCCCACTGACCCACCTGTCCTGCTGCCAACCAGCCAATAATGTTTATCATTGCATTAGGTGACAGAATCATGCAGATGTCAGTGAGGAGGCTGGCGCTGTATCCGCTGGGTTTGGCCCAGTGTGGCCGACTCAGTGGTGCTGTCCCGCGCCCTGCACCCCGCCTCCTGTTCCCCAGCACGCGCACCCTGTTCAGTGAGACAGGAGTATGGGAGAAGGACTATCGATCAGAGACCAGACGCAAAGTGGAACAGTGGTGGCACCCTCGCATCATGGAGCAGTGGCGGAGGGATACGCTAGAGGAGGTTAGTAGGCCTGTTGACCTTATGAACTTACTACAATCGTGACTTCTTGCTTATGTAGATGTCGATCCTTTATAAAGACCAGCCAATGATATTAAAGGAACAGTTCATCTGAAATGCAAAAACAACAACAACAAAAAAAAAGATATTAATTCACATGCGGGACAGATAGATAGAGTTTGCCATTTGTTTTTGGAAAGAGCTGCAGTTCCACAAACAAATACCCATCCAGCCACATTATACTGGGGCGCTGGGAGATGGGGAGGTTGCAACAGACTGGAAATCTCAAAAAATCATTATAGAGATATATTGCACTACGACTAAGTGGGAGAATATCTTTTTGTCTGTGTGTGTGTGTATATATATATATATGTGTGTGTGTGTGTGTGTGTGTGTGTGTGTGTGTGTGTTTTGGGTGAACTGTTCCTTTAAATTAATGAAAATGGAAGCACCAAAACCACTGTTGCTCCAGTCCATTCTTGTCTAAATGTATTGTTGGCTTTGAGAAACAGTCTGTTGAGACATTATCTAATGGAGGAAAGTTTAAAGTATGCATATTTATTAAAAGCACCTTTAGCTTTTTATTGAATTCAGTTGAATCACTACCAAAGGTCATTAAGCATCCCTCCAAACAGTTCCCGCAGGCTTTGGCCCTTGTTGCTCACAGTTGACCTAGATCCCTGGCTGAATAAATCGCCTCATGGTCTGACTGTGTGATCAGTCATTGATCAGAGAGATTCATGACAGCCTTGCTCCTATTTCATTTATTGAAAAATTCATGGCTCAGGTTTTCCGTAATCATGTAAGACTAGGCCTAACCAGCCCTTACTGTGTTGCTGTGGTAACAGTGTTGTGAGCATAAACCATTCATAACCAGCACTGCCAGACCTCAGAATCTGACATTGTAATCAGGCTTTGTTAGAGCCCCATAATGCATCATGAGTCAACGTAAAAGGGGGCAGTATACTTGGAAAAGCAAAAAATGAAATGATGAAAGAATCACCAGCAAACATGTTAGAAAACACCGTTGCCAGTACAGTCAATAAGAAATGTATTTGGGGGAGGGAAGGAAGGAGGGAGGAGGGAGAGAGAGAAAGAAAGACAGATATTTGGCTCTGGTAGTGGAACAGACAGGTTGAAGACAGAGAGACAGGGTTTATTTATATCTCCTACAGTTTTTAATTTTAACAATTTTAACAAGTTTGTAGAAATTTAGCAATTCTAACCTGCATCTGGTGGAAACTCTCCCCCACACACATTCACTGAATTCATTCCAAAGACACAGAAAAAATGTGTCCAATATGAGTTCAATATTGAACACAGTTTAGTCAACTTTACAACAAAACAATTCCATAAATGAACATTGATTTACAGGGCAGTTGGTGAAACTAAATCAAACTATTAAATAATTTAATGCCTGTATTTTTGACAGACAGTCTTATGCACTGCACACTAAATAATAATAAAACGCTTGACAAGGAAATTCAGCAGACTTTGGACCAGCTGTGGACAGGAGGAGGTCAAAGAACTACAAAAGACACAAGCAAAGTTCGGTTGTGGGTCTTGCACAGAGAACGCTGAAAGAAGTCAAACTAATGCTTCTCCTGACATCACTCTGTTTTGTAATTTGTTTTTTTTGCTCCAAAAGCTCTACTTCTTATACTTACACTTCTCTTAAACAATTTCCTCCACGTTGACTGATGTCGTATTACTCCTGTCTTGACCTCAGTGGGTTAATGCAGCATCTTTCTCTAGAACAGTTTTTTTCTGATGGCTTTTACAAAAGACTCATTCAGACACCCGACTGATAGTGGAGACAAAATCTAATGCTTTTATTGTGGCCTTTCAGTGTTATGAATAGGGAATCTAGGATCTGTTTTCAGCTCTCTCTCTACATGTTTAGCCTTGAAGAGTAAAAACACTTATCTTCTTTTATGCCTCTGTTCTTCTCTATGCTTCAAAGTATGCCATTACCATCTTACAGAAGTCCAAGAACAGCTGTGCTTTCTTTTTTAATTTATTTATTTTTTAGATGTTTCATGGTCATGTCCTATGACATTGTTTTAGCCGTGTGTCTTTTTTTTTTTTGGCTCTTTTTTCCTAGGGTTCCCGTAGGAAGAAGTTTTATGTCCTCTCCATGTTCCCGTACCCATCGGGGCGCCTGCACATGGGTCATGTCCGTGTGTATACAATCAGTGACACCATTGGCCACTTCCAGAGAATGAGAGGGCATCAGGTACGTCTGAATTTATCAGCTGTTTCATCACCACTCACCTCTACTAGCAACATGCCAGGTTAATACATGCAGCACTGGCATTTAAAGTAAAATAAGCTGAAGTTTTCATTCTGACCTAAGTGCTTAGATGGGAAAGAAGGCTGGTTATTACATTTTAAAGCAAAATTAACTTTGGTAGAGTGTCCAGTCTCCATTCACATCCCTAGTGTGGCAAAACAATTCCAAAATTACACTTTTAGCACATAAACGAATCCAAACAAAGCAGATTATGTCAATTTAAAAAGCATCAAGCCCAGGTACCAATTTTATTTGTCCAACTGCATTTATTTCTTAAAGTACTCTCAGGTTGTTTCTTCCTGGTGCAAGGTCAATATGCGGAAGATACCTGCAGACACTACCTGCCGGATCTACTTTCCAATTCAAATAGGGAAATAATAAGAAAAGAGCAGTTTAATTTCCTCAAAAAAATGGGTACTGCAACTTGTTGGTTTTTATATTGGCATAATCCACTTTCTTCACATTGGTTTATGTGCAAATACTGTTATTTTGGGACCGGTTTTGCAGTGCTGCAGTGAATGCAGAAATACAAATATAGTATTCAGGATTAGCAGCAACTAATCGAGTGTTTTGCTGGCTTAACTCTCTCTGCCTTTGTTTTTCCACCCATATGACTTCACTGTTACAACTCATGCCAGGCTGTGCAAAAACTTGTACAGCAGCATTTGTAGAGGAATCCAGGCTACTTATCCAAAGACTTTCTCTTTATCTGTTACTCAGAAGACGCTGCTGCTGATCATTACAGCTCAACCTTATGTTGACGTTTCTGTCAGAACCACAAAGGCGGTGCCGTCTTCAGAAGAACTTTGAAGAGCAGTTTTTGTTGTAGCTGTACGGCAGCTCTAAACACGGCTGACCTCTTACCTCTGTGCAAAACTGAAACTCCACTGTCCAGTAGAATGCACTTGTCATGCCCGCAGTTTGATCAATACATTTGAACAATAAAAACTGTCTTCACAAATGTGTGGAGGTGTAGAGTGTTCAGTTGATCTCTTAGACCTAAATGAGACTTATGACAGCGTTAAACATTTTAAACCTGATTTGGTCACTTTGGCATTATTGCTGGTGAACCATCATCCTGTGCTGTAACACCAAGTCAGCCTCTCATTTACTGTTAGTCCAGCTCTCCGAAGTTTCTCCTAATCTTTGGATGACATCACAGGTTTGTTTTTGCTCTTATCTCTTGTTTTGGAAGACGCTCATTCATGTTCATAATATTACACAATGGTGCAAGATAAGATATCATTGTTGCTTTTCATACATCTCTTTTCTCATTTCTCTGCACATATCAGTTTCCTGCTCAGTGCTCTAATAACACAGTGATACTGTGCAACGACAATGCACGTGCATTATGCAGGGTGCCATTTTTCTGTACACATGGTACCGTATATGGCCTTCTGCAAACTTTTTAATGTGAATACAGTGCACATTGTGTACATTGTTTACATCTGTTTTATCGCTTGCTTTATTTTTTATACTAATACTTTTCTCATTTGTCCCATTGCTTTTTTTATACTATTTATATTCCATTTGTTCTTTTCCCTACTGACTCATATTACTTTTGCTGCTGCAACAAACTAATCTCCCTCCAGGGATCAATAAAATGTTTTATTATCTTATCTTGCCATGAGAAAACCTCGAAACTCCGCTTTTGGTCTTTTTAATGTTTTTATTTCAGTTGAAGTATTACATGCTTGTCCATGAGTTGAGAAAATCCTATGACCCCTTGCGCTTATGAAGCCCTTTCAACCTCCATTGGATATACTTGAAAATGAATGATCTTTAGTCTGAAAACAAACTTTTTTTCTTAGTTCCTGAAATGTGGGAGATATCAAGTTTTTAACAATGAGCTGTCTTCTTTTGAGGCTCAGTGGGACTTAATAGCTAAAAGCACCTCACGAGCATCATGCAGTGAAAATTACCAGCTGTAACTGTTGTTTTGAGACACTGATGTCTGTATGAACTGTATCAACTAACAAGTGAAGGGAGTGTATTCCCATCTCTCTGAACTGGCATACCAGTAGAAGGACAGAAAACAGATATCATTATCCGCAGCTTGTGCTTCTAGGGTCTTCATGCTTACGCTTTGTTTCAAATCAAAGATGTAAGCAATGTCAAGGCTTTTTTTTTCTTGTAACACCCCATCTGTGACCCGTTTCCTGTAAAGTGGGGGTGAGGAACATCTCTCCAAAGATCAAGCTGTGACCAGTGTCTGTCAGGCGAAACTTACCCATGCAGTCACCCACACTCTGTGTGACGGCCTATGTTTAGCCCCTTTCTTTCCCTCTGTCTCTGCCGCCGCACCATCCATCCTTGTCTTTGCAGTGACGAATCACTGAAGCTGGTGTGACAGGCCGCAGCTGCTGTCCGTTCTCCTCTCCTCTCCTCTCCTCTCTTCTCTCTTTATTGAAGACTTAATTGAAATAGTTTAATGGGCCTTGACAAAGTGTTGCCATTTGTGAGTGTGTCAGGGCAACATGTCTCCCATCATTGCTCTGTAATCAGCGTGTTGTCTCCCCTCCCAGACGACAGAGAGATGGATAGGGGGGTTAGAGGTCCCATAGACCAGAGGAGGCACACACAGTGATAAACATGATGGTCTACATCTTAAAGGAACAGTTCGCTCTAATTACAAAAAAGAAAACAAAACGAAACAATAAAACGACGACGATATTTTACCACTTACCTTTAGTGCTGTCTATCCATTCAGACAGACCTCAGTGCGATGGGGCATCATGAGTATTCTTTTGTGGAGCTCAAACCATCAAAAACTTAAATGTGAAAAACTCAATAGCTCTTTTCAAAAATAGTCACACAAATACCCAGCATAATTCACACAAATACCCAGGATAATCCACACTCCTCATGGGGTTTCATAGGGAACTATTGCATCCCAAGGAACACCGGCAAACTGTATCTATCCAAGAAGAAATTAGAGGTGGATGGACAGTTGGCTGGTGTTCTTCAGCAGGAAGTAGTTCCCAAAGAAATTGAATTATGTGTAATTTTATAGGGTATTTGTGTGTTTCGAAGAGAGCTGTTGCTGCTAAGTTTTTCTCATTTATCACATCATTTTTGATTTGAGCTTCACAAGGCAAATACCCATCATGCCCCATTATGTTGCAGTGATGGGAAATAGGGATAGTCATGGCAGACTGGAAACCTCGCCAAAACACACAGGAAATTTCTGGATGGATAGATTGCACTAAGTGGGAAAATATCTTTTTTTGTGTGTTTTGGGTGGACTGTTCCTTTAACAGTGAATACATCACACAGATTTTTGCCTAAAGGAAATTTAAACGATTAAATATGTGCCACCTGGTGCTTTTGATTATAGATGACTGTGCCTGTATATACATATGGTCGCATGCTCAGGTGCAGCTATCTTATATTTGAGCATTTGCTTTCTGTGTTTAAGCCGTAGCTTTGCACTGACATTTACTACTTAAACCCTCAGCGACTCCCAAACACAGAGCATATGCACAGTAAAAGGCACGGTTCCATCCATATTTTCCCCAGAAGTCAGGTTTCCTTTTCCTGGTGGATTTTGCTCAGAATAAGCGGTGTGTCTCCCTTACCTGAAAAGAGACTCCCCTTCTACGTCAGTTAGCCATCTCTCTTCCGACAGCCACGGTTTCACATGACTGGAAACTGCTTCCTGCCCAAGAGTCTACGCTCGCCCAACATCTGTCAGAAAGAGATCTTCGCTCTGCTGTATGCACACATAGTCTATTCACTCGGTAATTAAGGAAGTTACACATTGTTGACAGTCACACTCTGTAGCCTAGATAGTTTCAAGCTTTTAATGGATGTCTTAACAGTGAGACTCAGGTTTTTGCTCATAATGAATAAATCTGGCGATTTCCCTCCTAGATCCTATTTCTCAGTCTTCTACACTATACTGACCAATTCTGAGTAAAATTTCGGCAATTGCTTCATTATAGAGCCACTCATGTTTTGCTTGGTGGGTTGTTCAGCTCTGTTTGTTGTGTTCATGTACGTACTTGTAATGCAGCACTGAGACCAAAGCAAATTTCCCCAAAGGAACAATAAATTACAATGTGTCGTATCGCATTGTATTGTAGTAAAGTCTTATAGGGACAATGGATACTCCAAAAGCAACCCCAAACACACCACATTGTCTTAATCAATTCAGTGATTACTTTCTCTATATGTCAGAAATAAAAGCAAAATGTCTTTATTTTCTTCATTTTGACACACAAAACCCCAAACTCTATCAGTGCTTTCACACTTGGTATCAATATTGCATGAAAAAAGTGATGTCAATGCACATAAATTAAACATACATTTCTCCTTACCGAGTGAGTGCCAATATGTTGGAAAAGACAGGCTTTGGGTGCTTTTGGGGTTGATTTTTGGATTGGTTTTATAAAAGTGTTTCTCAATTCTGGTTCTCAGCTCCCAGGGCGCTGCTGGTTTTCCATCCTGCCGGCTAATGAATTGCATTCTTCTGGCAACCCACGTGTAAAATAGTCCTTAATTTGATGGCAAAATGAAAACCAACAGGTGTCTGGGTCTCATGGAGCAGGATTGAGAAGCACTGAACTGTAGGATCGTATCGGAGAACTGTGCACTCAGATAAGCAAGACATAAGTAGCTGAACCAGCTCTGACAACTGATGTGGATTTGGTCAGAATCAGTTGGTATGATGGGAAATTACAGGAAAATAGGACATTGCCAGAGTTATGGTTTAAAGCTTCCCCTCACAAATGGAGTGCAGCAGCTGGCTGGGGCTGTGTGGGCGGACACGTGTACATAGCAGTGTAAATCTACATGGCCAAAATCAGTCCCTTGGCATTTCTGTCCTCCCTGTCTGCACAGTGAGTTGCCTCGAGCAGTTTATTGATAGATGCGTCTCAACTTGGCATTTACTCGCTCCACCTCAGACAGGTTGATATAAAGGCAGCCTTTACCCACTCCCACGCCCTCCTTCCACCGCCTCTTGTCACTCATGTCCTGAAATTTAAGAGTCGGTAATAACAGCTCAGGATTGAGTCTTTGAAGGTAAATCCTGGACTGGTCTTCAGGCGTTGTGTGGACATAAGGATGAGAGGAACCGCAGTTATTAGCAGTGAAATGATAATGTGCCTCTGCCACTTTCTTTGAACTTTACGAATTGAGCTCACTAATGCTGCCTGTCCGTCACAGACAATCCCCGTAGCAACGTCTCATCATTCTTTCTCCTCTTTAATGGAGTATTTACACTGAATAAATAACGTAGAACCGAATCCGTTTTAATGAGCGGCATATTTTTATTTATTTTTTTATTCACATAACCAATCTTTGGCTTTTGTCTTGCTTTCAGTGTGTCTGTAATTCTCCTCAGCAGTCAGACCTAGACTGCTGTGCGCCGTGCTCACTTAGCCTAATACCATCCAGCACTCGGCTTTACAAATGAGGCCCAGCTAGTTACCAAGGATACCGATTCGTCTGAAACATCAGACCCGTTGGAGTCAGCACAACGATCCTCTACAGTCCTCACCTCTTTCTCACTCTGATTCCTCCTCTCCTCAACTTTACTCATTTTTTCACTTCTGCACCATTGTCTCGTTGCTTTCTTCAGGAGCTGAAAAACAGTCAAACGTGTTAAATGGAATTAAGATAGGGGGAAAGAGATCATCTGCGGTTGACGTCATGATGAAACTGGCAGAGAGAGAGAGGCGCAAGCAAGTTGGAGGCAGTGGCACAAGCAAGGGGTCGCCTAGTGGATCTCATGTTGTGGTCGAATGGGAGACATTTTATGTTGTGTGTTATAAGGGGACAAAAATGGGTGTGGAGACAGAGTAGAGAGGAAGATAAGAAGCAAACAGAGAGAATGTGATAGGAGGATGATTTTGGCTGAGAAATACAATATAAAAAACGTACTGAATAATTCACATCCATATTGAGTTTAAGTCTGTTTAGATGGTAATGGATGGAATTTAAAGCTGTAAATTCTCCATGAAAGTGTGAAATGTAAGCAGATGCTGAAAGGGGGCTTGATCCCCATTACTATGCTCCACTCTAAGCCCCACCATGTGTTTACTTACTCTTACACTATAGCACATTCACATTATATAACAACCGCAATTACATGAAAATGTATAGTCACTCTACATACATAGAGCAACGTGTGCAACATTTAAGTTAAAATCCCAGCAGAGAACATGCATTAATGGTTTAGGGTTTATGTGCTTGAAGTGGAAGAGCTAACACTGTTTTGCGGATTTGCTTTTAAACGAGGCGAAAGTGAAACATTTTTGAACACTACAGACCAGCTGGAAATATGAGCCAGCCCTCTAACACTGGAGATGCTTGGGATGACACGCTGAACAACAAATCTCAGGCCTTCCCTTCATCATTGGTGTGGTGGATGAGCATCATCGTGATCCGTCTGTCAGATATCGTGTAGCTCAGTCGGCTTACTGTTAAAGGACAACACTGTTTGACTGATGCTTCATCTGACCCAGTTTGTAATGCTGCTAATGCTTTAGCATACAGTGTGTTTAGTAATTGTAAGCGATTAGCATTATTTAAACAAGTGAACAACAGCAGGGAATATGCCCAAAACAGCCGGAGTTTTACCTGATGGTGGCGCTACATAGAAAAGGTCATGGGGCTCATTTAAATCAATAGGGATCTGTCAATAGGGGTCAGTTCACTATTCTAACAGTCCTATCACTGTCACTTTGCTGCCTGTTTCAACACTCGGTTGTATAATCTGCATTTTACTGTCAATCACTTATTCAGTCACTGTCACTGACATCTCAACTCGTTGTACTCATTTCACTGTTTTACACTGCGTGTTATGTCAGGAGTTGTTTGCATCTTGTAGCTGTCTGCGTTTTGTCTACCGTGTTGAATATTATTCTTAGTGTGTCTGCTGCTGCTATGTTTATTTTAGATTGGGGTTGTTTTAGATAAGGCCTATTACATTTTTTAGAGTAGAATTGTACTGAGTTATGTCTGTGTCATATACAGGTATATTATTGTGGAATATGTACCTAAGATAACCAATAAATGTGATTGGAATTTTAATGATTTGAATGAATGTGCACACAGCACAGCGACTGTGTAATGATTCAAAGGATCAGTATTTGAGTTATCAGGTTCACACATTGAAAGTTTGGCCTGATGGTGGCGCTAGAGGAAAGTTTGGGAGTTACCAAAATCAAAAGGGTTGTTCCTCTGGGCCTCATCAATGTACACAGCAAATTTGAAAAGATTCAAATAAATGGTATTTGGGATTTTGCGTTCACAACCAGGATATGTGGTGGTGGGAGGGGTAAATTTTTAAGATCTCCATCCTGATTTGGTTATTATTCTTTGGACTGTAGATTTATAACTTCTGAAAACACATTGTCAGTCTTTATCATTAGTGAAGTCCATTTTGAATCAACAGCATAAAGAAAGTTTAGCTGTTTGGCTGACTTGGCTCACATCTTGTGTAACCAAAACATGTTACACTTAATTTAACTTTGGCAGTTGAAAGTGCATTCTATTTGTAGAATTTTCTGTCTGTTTTACCAATCACAAAACATGCCTGTCAGGTTTAGGCACATGTCAACAAAATTAACTTACCACCTGGCCTCACTTTTAGGCTTATGAGTGAGTGAATGAGTTATCTGCCAGAGAAACAGAGATAAATTTGGTATCAGTCCGTTTATCACATATTGGGTAAGGTGACAAACGAGCCTAACTCCCAAAAAATCCTTTTAAGTTTCATCGGCTGTGTAGACTGTGGTGTAAAGACATCAGATAGGCTTGACACAGCGCTCCTGATTGTGTCTGCAGGTGCTGAACCCGATGGGATGGGACGCTTTCGGGCTTCCAGCAGAGAACGCAGCCATTGAGAGAGGTCTCGACCCGGAGGAATGGACTAAAAGGTGCATGGGATGTTAGATCATTTCTCATATCATTCACTCGCTCCCCCTGAGTTCTCCCCCTTTCATTCCCCCTAATGCCCTGTCCCTGTCCCGTCTCCTGCCCTCAGTAACATCCAGGCCATGCGGGAGCAGCTGGACAGCCTGGGGCTTTGCTTTAACTGGGACCGGGTGAGTAGGCCGAGGAACTGATCAGCACCTTAGGTCAGCTTTGAATCTGAGTGGCCCACTTGTGCCTGTTGAACACCACTGATTTCTTGATAGGAAGTGACCACGTGTCTTCCAGACTACTACAGGTGGACCCAGTACCTGTTTGTCAAGTTCTTCAAAGCAGGACTGGCCTATCAGAAAGAGGTAGGATGGCCTTCGACGTGAAAACCCTATTCTGGTTTTCTTTTGAAATGACGAATATGACTTATTTAGATGTGGAGTCCTTGACAGCCGCAGCAGCCACAGAGACAGCTTACCCATAATTCTCAGAGAGAAATGAGTGAAATGAAAAGAAGACAACTTTGCTTGAAGCCTGTGGATTATGTGTAATGAATTGGGACGACCTTGAAATGGGTGTGCGGACTATTGAATTCATGCTACTTCCTAAGCTTTGCCAGAGCTCTGCTTTTTCATTATGACTCTGTGTGTGTGTGTGTGTGTGTGTGTGTGTGTGTGTGCTCCAGGCCGTGGTGAACTGGGACCCTGTGGACCAGACAGTGCTGGCTGATGAGCAGGTGGATGAAAACGGTCGCTCCTGGAGGTCTGGCGCTCTCGTGGAACAGAAGCTGCTCAGACAATGGTTCATCAAGACCACAAACTATGCCAAGGTGGGGCTGCTTGGCTGTGTGTGTGTGTGTGTGTGTGTGTGTGTGTGTTTGTGTCCCTCCTGTGTGTTCGTGCATGTGTGTGCATGTGGCCAGCCAGCAGCTGATTGGCCGGCGAGCAGCTTCACGCGAGCCAGAGTGAGCAGCAGAGCCTGCTAATGTCAATCATGGCTGACACTTCAGGCGGCGGCAGCAGCAGCCCTGCGTCTCTGGCTCTGGTTCTGCAATCAGACCCCTGGAGACTGTCATTTGTAGTCTGGCCTCCGCAGGCCAAGGAGAGAGACCAGCAGAGTTGCGGCTGGCTGATGAGAAACCTTCACCCCCCCGGCGCTGAGGTGAACAGTTACACAGCTTGGTGAAATTACCCCCTCTGGACTCATTGAAATTTATATGAGTCACCCACAGGAGTTTTATGCATTATACATGCAAAACATACATGTTGAAAGCTCTGAACTGGTTTGATGCTGTTTGCTGATATGCTGTGACTGCCTGACATTAGGTAGAATTGACCCAAAGTCCATTTGCCAAGTTAATGAGTTAATCCAGGTATCGCAAACATTTTCAATGCCAAGGACCCTGACATAGATATGCATTAAACCCGGGACCTCTGTTTGATAAGGCTTGATGAGGCTCTTCTGAATTGCTTGTGGTGTACTTACTTCTAATCTTTATTTTAGATTTAAATTTAAAGTAATTTTATTTTGTGTGTCTCTGCTCTTTATTTTCACACATGCTTGTGGTCTTTTTTTTCTTACTTGTTTTTATTCAGTGTGAAGCACTTATTAAAGTCTGCTATCAGATAAGTGCTATGTAAGTAAAATGTATTAATATTATTATCATCATCATCATCATCATCATCATTATTATTATTACTGTTGCTGGTGTTGTTGTCATTATTGTGGGTAGGGAGACAGCAGAGTGAAAGTTATGAACAAAATCATCTCAATAATGCTAAACCTCATTTTGCTGAGGACCCCCTCAGGGACCCCTGGTGCTCCCCAGTTTGGGAACCACTGAGTTAAGAAACTTCGTCTCTAAATCGTCTCTAAATTCCAAATAGTGAGTGAGTGAATATTATATTTTTGCTCCCTTCAGATAATGTCAAACAAACTAATTGGCAGCAGTTGCAGAGAGGGGGAGGTGCACTGTAGTTAAGGGCAAGGCTAATTTCCTTGCCGCTAATTTGGTCTCTTTGATGAAAATCACTTTGTGCACAATCAGAACTCACCAGTATGAGCAGCAGCGCTGTGCTCGCCCATGCGTGCCTGTGTCAGAGGTGTGAGTGGAGGTGGAAGTGGCCCACTGCGATGGCGCGTTCCTGCATTTCTAATTTACTCTGATGAGCGGAGAAGAGGGAAGGAGGGAAGAGGGAGGTGTAAAGGAAAGAAGTGAGAAAGAGATGGAGAGAAAAGAGGACAGTGTTGGAGCTGAGTGTGGCACACGCAAGTGCTGTAATTGAACTGTGATTACGTGTGTGTGTGTATGTGTGTGTGTGTGTTTCTGTGCACAGTCTGTGATTGTGCACGCTTGCATGCACAAGTCTGCAAGAATGTTAGAAAACATCAAGTTTAGACAACATCGAATGGTGATCAGGTTCCATGTTTTGCTGAAAGTGATTTTCCCATGCACTGTAACCACATTTTTCCCTTTAGGACACAGACGATTGCAAAATACTCAGAAGATGAATTTTTTTTGTGGGGAGTGCAGAATGCAAAACGATCGAGTGGCAATAACAGAGTTTTCAATTTCATGCATAATCACACATGTTGCATTTACATACATGCACACACATTTGCATACATGCCGCCTGCCTATTACACTGCAGTGCCATCTAAACAGTTTACATACTGCACTTGCTCACCTATAGTGTTACTCAAATATGAACACAGCTGATTCAGTAACATGTTTTTTTAGAGGTAAACCTGTGACTTGAAAGTGGACTATTCAAATCTCTAGACCACTGTTGAAAATGCATATATATGTGTGGATATATAATATAATGTCTCATTGTAAGTTGTGGATGTCTCTTTCTCAAACATGCAGACCTCTGTTGCCCGTGCTTTATGCCATGCTATACACTGCTTTTGCTCTTATAGCTTTGCTTTGTTGCCATGGAGACCCTTGTCCTTAGTGTACATCTCTCAGTAGCTCTGGTTCCTGTGCCAAACCTTATTTTCTTTTCAGGAAAAGTAAAAAGATTTCCTCCCTCACTCTTTTAACACCATCATTAGTGTGTCATCATTGCTTTCCTGCTTTGCTTTGTTACTGGTAACATTTTTTGTTTTGCCGTGACGCCTCCTAGAGTCTCTCAGACACAACAGAGTTCACTGACAAATTCAGCAGGATTTATGTCTCTTGCTCCCACTCCGAACCAAACACACAGTCTAGCAGCTGACACACTCGGCAATCATGCTAGTGATGAGTATAGTTAGTGTTGGTATTTGTATTGATATTGCTGTGATGAGGTAGTGCATGCTGGGAGGCGTTGTGAGGGGGAAGGTGGGTAATAGATTGTGACAGATTGAAAGAGAGATAGAGAGAGATATAACATCTCTGGCCTCAGCCCAGCTGTGGCTTTTTGGCCCAAGCCTCGTTGATATGCATAGCCTCCTTTAATCATGCAGACTAACTGTTTGGCTGTGAGTATGTGTGTGTGTGAGAGTGTGTGTGTGAAAGAGAGGGAGAAAGCTCTTTATAGGCGATTGCTTTGTGATACCCAGGAAAGTAGGGCAAGCAGAGGTCAGGATTTTTGAAAATCCCTCTTTGTCTGCATAATGTGACCTGGTCTGCTCTGCTGCTTTGTCCAAATAAATTGGCTGGGCTTTGAAAGGCCACGCTCTGTGACAGAGTTGAAGTCGGCGGCATTATTCCCGACAGCCATGTACTGTTTGCTCCTCTGTACAGAGAATTATCTCTTTTCCGCAGTGAAGTGGAGAATTGGCTTTTGACAAACTATTACAAAGTAAAAGATAACCACGTCGTAAACTTGTGTCTTGTCTGTGTGTCTCCCCGTCCTGCAGCCCCTCCTGGACGCCCTGACAGACCTTCCCGAGTGGTACGGAGTCAAAGCCATGCAGGCAAACTGGATCGGAGACTGCACTGGCTGCTACTTTGATTTCAGCCTCAAGGTGCATCTCAGCTCTCTTCTCGTTTGCCTCTTTTCACTTTCTCATTCATCTCTCTTGCTTGGTTCCCTTCAATCTGTCAGCTTTCCTCCACTAACTTCATCTCTCTCTCTCTCCCTCCCCTTCCCTCTCTCATTTTTTACTCTCCCTCTTTTTAGTTCCCCAGGCACTGATTGCTTACTTTATTGAAGATTTTTAGATGTCTTTACGTTTTTCTATGAAAGCATGTACCAAAACATAGAAATCTTCACTAGGTAGTCACATTCAGCGGGTGCATCCATCTGCCAGCAGCAATTTACCCAAACAAATGATGTCAGAAATTAGTTTCTATTGAGTGTTCTCAGAGGCATATTTACAATCCTTCACACTCCTGTCATTTCAAAGAGAGTGCTTGCAAAAAGCCCCACTGAGAGCTCTCTGATCATCCTTATTATACAGCTCTCCTTGAAAAAGAATCAGAAAAATTACTGCTCAAGTCAGTTCCTTAATTCAAAAAAATATTCATTTTTATACTGAGAAGGGAGTTGGAGGCGGTGAGAGTGTGCTTAAATTTGTGCGAAGCATGTGTGTGTGTGTCTTGGCCTGTGTATGTGGGAAAAGGGTTTCTCATAAATCAGATGTAAGCCTGGCAGAATGGGTAATTAAAACTAAGTCCAGGGGTCATTTAGTAGATGGGAAGGAGGAACGTTTTGTATTACATCTTCAATATTGTCAAGGGCTGTCTTCACTGAATTATCCCCAGAGGAGCCGAACATCTCTATTAGCACGCTTTTTATAACAGCTTAACGTGACATCTACTTAGGATCATCATATTATATCAGCCTTACCCATCCTTAGAATAAGTATGCCACTTTCACATCATTAAAAGATTATATACTGTATATTACAGGGCAGTAGTGATTATGAATTCTGCCAATTCAACTGCACTGACAGGCTATAAGAAATAGAGTGAATCGCTCTGACTTTGGCCTGAATCGATAAGAAATGCTTTGAATTGATTCATTCACAACATGGTGATCTCAGAGAATGCTATAAATTTCAACTTTTTTGTCATCAAGATGTATAGAATAAATAATGCTTAAGTTATTCTGTTGTAATTCTGTTTTTTTTCACTTTTCAGATAAACAGATAGTCTTCAATTACTATTGCATGTTTTTATTATTAGAGAAATATTTTGGCTAAAATTTCTGAATCAAATGGCTTGAATTGCA
>OMKZ01037848.1:13948-24527 GCA_900302535.1 Neoniphon sammara | reverse complement strand
GCTCTCCCCATCACTTTTCTTAGTGGGACAGATTATGGCACAACAGAAAAAGCAATTACACTATTTGTGCATCCAGTTGGCCTGCTGAGCCTTGTGTGTGTTCCCAGGAAAAGATGAAAACAGGAATTAGGAGAGGGCGAAAGGAGCGAGTAGGAGGAGGGAAATGGACGGCTGTACATAGAAGTGTATGTGCGAGTTTATACATTAGAGGTGTCTTGGCATGGTGCCAACAAACAGGCTAGATTATTTTCTGCCTGGTGAGTTCATAACTTTTTTTTTCCCCCTGCAGTTCAATTATCCCCAGACACCATCAGCCAGTAGAGAGACAGAGAGGGAGGGAGAGGCAGGGGGGGTGGAGGAGAGTAATGACTAATGTGAAAGGTGACACACAGAGATAGGAGTCTGCCCTAAAAAGCATCATTATTAGGCAGAATCCTGGCCCATGCTGACCATCATGCCAGTCACACTAACAAAAAAAAAAAAAAAAAAAAAAAAAAAGCAGCTGCCCTGGTGAAATCCAAAATAAGCAGCCCGGTCTTCATGCCCGATATTTTTTTCTCTCTACGACCGGCTCCTTCATAAGAGATTACGGCAAACTGAGCACGAAGGAAGTCTTGAAGCTGAACTCTAAACTCACACTTCTGTTGTGTAAATTTATTTTTATCTCGGCTTGTGCGTGAGAGTGTGAAGCCGGCGAGAGGATGGTGCCTGAGTAACGCTGGTCTCCTCTTTGCTCGCTGTTCCCAGATCACTGTGTCAGCTTCAGTCTGCCCCCTAGAGGAGGCTTGTGGTGTGTTTGCTATGCATCCACACCACATGACAGGAGTTTCAATTAATAACTGGAGCCTAACTGATATTGGAGTTTTGGGGCCAATACCAGTATTTTTATTTGGGTGTTAAAAACTTCCAATAATGATATATTGGCTGTAGTTTTTATACATACAAATAAACATTTGTATCTAGGGATCTTCAGATTTGGTAATCAAATAATTGTAGTAAAGGTTTGTGTGGGAGATGTGATATTTTACAGTTGAACGATAAAGTTATTAACACAATTTGCACGACCATCAGGTCAGCTATGATATGCAACCCTATCAATTTATGTGCTGTACAAAGTACTGTAAATAGTGGAGACTGCTGAGGAAACTATTTAATGGTAACACTGTTTTTAATGATCTCAGGTGCTTTATTTTCTTGTATATTGGCCAACAATATATATCTGTGAGTTGCTATCAGCAGCCAGTATATCAGGCAGGATCTACTAATAGCCTTTGACATATTTAAATAAATCAAAGGACCAGGCATAGTATTGAGTGAGGGCTTGACAGTTTACACCGCTCCTTAAATAGTTCTTCTTCCCCAGGCCTTTTGAGCGTCCCCTCGCGGATCACTGGCTGCCTGTGGATGTTTACATCGGAGGCAAGGAGCACGCCGTCATGCACTTGTACTACGCTCGCTTCCTCTCCCACTTCTGCAGGGACCAGGGTCTTGTCGCTCACAGGTAGAGTGCACTGCACCTTTACTTGCTTTTGCTGTGCATTTGCTTTTATGCGTGTGTGCGTGTCTGAGTTTAACTCTGAAGCCCTCCCTCTACCTTACAGGGAGCCCTTTAGGAAGCTGCTGGTTCAGGGCCTGATCAAAGGCCAGACTTTCAGACTGGCAGACAGCGGCCAGTACATCAAGAGAGAAGACATAGACTTCACAGGTATTCACTAACTGAATCTGGTGTGTGTGTGTGTGTGTGTGTGTGTGTGTCAAGTGACATCAGATGTGGCTTTGCAGGATGAAACAGCACATAAAGACACAATATTCACAGTATTCATGGTTGAAAGAAATTGTGAAATGTATAGTATGTATATGTATAGTATAGTATGTGGTAGTTTTGTGCTCCATAACTTTCCCCAATATAATCAGGTGTTAATCAGCTTCTCTGAACTAAACTCAGGGTCCTTTGAGGAGTAAAAGATCTTTTTCTTTTGCCCTACAGTCTCTTTGAATTGTTTCCTTGCCTAAAGATTTTCAGCTGCTCCCTATTGCTCAGTGACAGGGTAAACAGGAGCGGGTGGCGGCGTACAGAGAGAGGAAAGCCTCTCACTCTCAGCATTAGAGACTCAGACATTTTCTTTTCTGAAGTGCCACTGACACTTCTAGTCAGATCTACCCCTGCAGTGAACCTATTGATCCAGAAGTGAGCTGAAACTATGACAGATCAATCCACCACCACCTCCTAGCTGTCAGTTCTTGGAAGCAGTAAAGTCCCTTGGCCAAAGAATACATAAAATACAATATCCTTGCTGTGTTTGCGGGATATTAGAGTCCTGTGCAAAGCAAAACATCGACTCTCTTTTTCCTGCTTTCACTGAAAACATATTGTACAGAGCATACAACCTGAACCACAGGGGTTTTCTAACGTTTGAATGAATTATTCAAGCAATTCAAGTGTCATTTCTAGTGAAATAAATAACAGTGAAATTGTGCAAAAATGAGTAGAGGCAAGTTATGTAAAAAATGTTAAGAACTAATTGAAAATATGTGGTGGAAATGTCTTCCAGTGAGGCCAACTGTCCCACTCTCTCTGTTTTTCCTCCTGACCTCTGACTCCTAACCTCTGTCCGGTAGGTGAGGAGCCAGTGGCGTTGGGTGGCGGTCATCTCGAGGTGACGTGGGAGAAGATGAGTAAGTCGAAACACAACGGGCTGGACCCTCAGGAGGTGGTGCAGCAGTACGGCATCGACACGGTCCGACTCTACATCCTTTATGCCGCGCCGCCCGAACAGGACATCCTGTGGAACGTCAAGAGTGAGACACCACAGCAAAGCACTAGAACTGAAACCCTGTCCAGAAAAACTTCAGAGTCAATATTTTTATATCTTTCATCTTAGATTTGGCTCATAATTTGATAATTTTTTGTTCTGCTTTTATGCCAGCAACCATTTTCTTTAAAAGAAAAAAAAGGCAGCATTTTTCTTTCAAATGTTTGATATCTCATTTTGGAACGAGCCTCCTCATACCTTTGTGTGTTTGTGTGTGTGTGTTGCCCCTCTCAGCGGACGCCCTCCCCGGGGTGCTGCGGTGGCAGTCTCGCCTGTGGCATCTGGTGACCAAACTGAGGGGGGCGCGGCAGCTTGGAGATGTCGCCAACCCCTCCCTGCTGAAGAAGAAAGAGCAGGCAGAGGCTCGCAAGATCTGGGACAACAAGAACTACGCTATCGAACAGGTAGCAACACTGCAGCCTCTGTGAATACATGACTCATAATGTTTCATAGTGGCAGGTTATTTCATAATGAGATATTGCACCAATATGGACCAGTAGGGGTCACTAATGGGCCCATTGCCAAACGACCACAGTTTGAATGAGCAGATTCACAAATGTACATCTTCCCACAGTGAGATAGGTCGGTGCTTATTCATCCTACTACATCAGTCAGTCTGATCTATTTTAAATTTATTTATTTAATTTCTCCTTTAGTAAAATGTGTAGTCTTGTTTTGAATTTAAAATCTGACACTTCAAATTAGTCTTTTCCTAATGCATCAGATTGAACTTTTTTTTTATGGCGCGTTAAGATGTCTTTCTTCAGATACAGCGTGATGCATAATATAGCCCAGTCTAAGATGATGCTCATTACACAATCGGACAGTGATGGAGTTCCAGCCGTTCTGTCCAACACTGAACATCCATCGCAACCTGAAACCCCCAGAGTACAGAGAAGGGGAAGAAGGGAAGGGAAATTGATTTTAAATCCATTCTCTCTCCTTTCACACTTTATAAATAGCCTGCTTTCACTGCTAGATTTGATTCTCTCTTCCCCCCCCAGGGCCAGTGCTTTTAAAGGACCTCAGTCTGTTTACCCTAAGCCCCCAAAGCTGGGCTGTCCTTTGATTTGCCCGTCAGAAAAGCCTCGGTCATCGACCTCCTCCCGAGGGCCCTTCCCAAATGGGCTCTTCCCAGAAGGCTAAGCGGTGGAATGCTCACATGCATGGCGCTCTGTGCCTTCAGCTGGCAGAAGTGGTGATAACAGGGACGAGGCTTTTCTTCTGGGCCTCTCATTGTTTTCCAGTAATTCTTCAGAGACAAACAGGCTGACTAAAACATTTTTCATGACACAGACTTCCCATCAGAAAGCGCCAGTTGGTCTGACGCAGGCAGTGGATGAGAAGTGGTCCAGAAAGTGTAAAGGCAGAGTGTTGTCTCGCCTGCTTTTTAGTTTTTGGTACTTTTTTTTTTCAGGTCACAGCTCACTTCACAGGGGACTTCCTTTTCAACGCAGCCATTTCTCGTCTCATGGGACTTACCAATACACTGACTGTAAGTGGGCACTGTGGTAACTGGAAATAAACATGCTGCACTTATCCTAACCATATGCTTATTATACGCTCTGAAAATCACATTTTTAACTGTGTGTGTGTGTGTGTGTGTGTGTGTGTGTGTGGTGCGCAGAGTGCAACAGTCAGGGTGGTGCAGCACAGTGTGGAGTTTGAGGAAACTTTGGCTGCGCTGGTTTTGATGACGGCACCCATGGCCCCTCACCTGGCTTCTGAGCTTTGGGCAGGTTGGTTTCAATCAGATTATGCACAGATAATTCATCACACACACATACACACACACGCTGCACACACTGAGTGGAGAGTTTGAGACAGATGAGGATCAAAGTTAATCACGGGCCAATATAACTTTCCTCGGCTACTCTAGTGCAAGATGTGATAAGTCTTAATAACGCAGCACTGTGCCAAATGTCCACTGATAACATTGATGAAATGTTAAAGGCACATTTCCAGAAAGACAGGGACAGAGATATGTGAAGTCTGGGGTAAAATGAGGTTGTTCCAGGGATGTGGCCTCAGATGGATGTAATGTTGACACTGCCGCTTATCTAATACCACTGTTTTCTCAACAGCCTGGTGATGTAATCAGCATTGAGTCAGTGAATGTGAGCGAGACTCTGAGTGACTTTGCCCTGCTTATACTTTTTCGTTCATTTGTGTTATTATTATTATACCTACTAGACAAACCAAATCTTCTGGTCCAGTTCAGCTGAAATGGACTCATTATCTTTCAGAAACTGAAAGACAACATGTGAGATCTTGGCCGCTTGCCTGCTGTAGAAAAAACGTCAAACCAACAAACAATAAATGGGAGGATCTGCAGTCCATTCAGAGGCTCATGTGGAAGCTTGACCTCGTGCTCGCGTCCCTTTGTTGTCAAAGCCCCACACGTATACAAGCTTTCTGCACACAGCAGAGCGAGGGGCACAGCAGAGGTCTTTGGACAGCCATATCCTCCAGCTGATAGCCACAGTCAGGGAATCTGACAGATGAATGCCAGTGTACTAGTGTTGTGTGTTTCTGTACTTGTGAGGACTGCATGTCCTCACAAGTTTAAGAAGATAAGATAAAATCCTCCCAAGTGAGGACATTTTGCCAATACCTCCTTATATAAGGGGTTGTTTTTAGATTAGGGCTTGGGCTTAAGGTTGAAATTTGCATTAGAGGGTTAAAGATAGGAGTCAGTGGTCAAGAAATGAATGTCGTCAATGAAGGTCCTCACAAGTATAGTAATAGATATGTTTGTGGGTGGGTGTTTGCAGCGTTTGTTTTTGTCTAGTTTCTGGTTCAAATCAATTGTAAAACAGCAAATTCATGAACGGGACATACAGTTTGGGGACGTGACCCCTGTTGTAGACAACCACAGCATACGTTTTAGTTTTCGTTGCTCTTTGTGTGTAACACACACACACACGCGCGCGCACACACACACACACACACACACACACACAACACAGGATAGAGGAAGTTCACATCCTTCCCGTGTGCCTCCTGTGGGATGTATGCTTGCTTGTTTAACTGAGAGTCAGGATGAGGGGGGTCACTTTTCAATAATAATATGGAAAAACAAGCTGAAGTGGGAGCAAACTGAAAGTCATTCTCAGTGCTGTCTCTGGCCTGCTTTTATTTAAAGATGAACAGCGGAGTTTTCCATGTAGACAACATGGATTTGTTTACAATCATAATTTCACTTGTACAAACAGTTTGTTGTGAGAACACAGTGACTGTGATGATAAACTTTATTACCTTCAGGTATTCAGAAAGTCCTAATTTTTAATGTTTACAAGTCTTGATTTTTTTATATCCACATCTCATTTCAGCAGCTTCAGCTCCTGCCCCATCATTTGATTGATAGCCTAAGTTGCAAATTTTTCTGTTGCCATACTGGCTATTGCACCCATCGGCACATAATTTACGAGAATTTTCAGATCAGTATTGGATGTAACACAAGTAACATAGCTAGACTAGCTAGTAAGCTAACTTATCAGTCAAATAAGAAAAGTTACGGCCGCTTTTGGTATGAAATCCTTTCCCTGTTTCCATCAAACAAAAACTTCCCCTGTATTAATGCAGTGCCTTCTTTATCCAAGAGTTTTTTCTGCTCAAAATTACTATAAGTTTGTTTGTTTTTCCTTTTTTCCCCTTTCAATCTCTGTTGTGTCTCTTAACTCTGCCAACATAGTTATTGAGTGAGAGAGAGAGGAAAAGAAACCTGTGACGTCTCCGTCTCTGCACAATATTGTGCACTACTTCACCTCCGTGCTCGTGGCGTGCTCGTATGTCCTTGTGTGCATGTTTTAAAGCCACGTGATAACTGTTTTGGTTGTTGTCCGGGGATCCACTTTGCACTGTAGAGCAACTAGTGGCCGAGAACGCCGTCGGTCATCTTTAAGAACAGCCACTCTGACTCTGGTATGGTCTATTTTCATGCCATATTTTTCAGCCCATTCCACGACTGGGATGATGTTATGGCTGTTTGGTTTACATGAGAGCTTCATAATGTGTGAGACCAGATTAGGGACAGTTTGGAGTGACCCTGTAGTGCTGTGGAAATGTCATAACGGCTGTTGTTAAGTGTTGTTCTCCTGTGTTTCCTGCTGGGTCTCTGCCAGGTCTCTGCCAGGTGAAAAACCCCCTCAGCCCCCTCCTCTCGCGGGGGGGAGACGTGCTGCAGCAGCCCTGGCCAACCGTGGACCCAGAATACCTGGAAGTCCCCGACTTTGTGGAGCTGGCCGTGCGGGTACAACCACACAAAAACACATGCACATGCAGATCAGACAGATGATCAGTAAATCACTAAAGCCCTGCTTCTGAGTCGTGCACACATTCAGTCAGCACACATTCACTGCCTCTGTCTCATTTGCACACTCACCAATTTAGACTTTCTTTTTTCTCTTTGCTTACTCACATATTCAGAATTATATACTTAGCTATATTAATAGGCATATGCACACATGTTTGCTGTTATATGAGCTGGCATTTTCACTCAAACTCTCCACTCTTTAACCCAAAAGTCTTAGGTCCATGATTACATTCATACTCTGTAATTTTCAAGAGAGCCTATGATTAGCTTGTGTGTGTGTGTGTGTGTGTGCCTGTATGTGTGTGTGTTTATGCATCTGCATGTCAAGTCGTCAGCTTCAGGCTAAATAGTGAAGTAGTAAATAATTAGAGACCAGGCCCAGAGCAGCCATGTTATTCCTGACTCACTGTCACTCTCTTGTTTATTTGTACATTTTTCTCCCTGCACGTTCATTCACACAAATAGTGAAAGTTCTCAGCTTGGGATTGTGTCATCATCAAAGATAGATGTGTGTGTCTGTCTGTGTGTATGTGTGTGTGTGTGTGTGTGTGTGTGTGTGTGTGTGTGTGTCCGTGCACTTTCTAGGGTATACAGCCAATCAGTGAGAGTCACCAGCTTCGGTTGGGTTGGTTCTGAAGATCAGATGTGATCAGATCAAAGCATCCCGAGTGCATGCTCACTTGTTAACACTCGCTTGAGCATGTGAACAAATACTCACTCATCTGCTCACACACACACACACACACACACACGCACATACACACACACATGCTAGTCTCCACAGTGCCCTACACGCTGGTGCAAATTCCAAACATTGACTCAGTTAATAGCTAAAAGCTGGAGCTGCTTTAATCTGGCTGCTCTCTCGTGGGGTCTGGCGGGTCTTCTCCCCTGAGAGAGTCCTGTAATCCTTTTAGACACGTATGAGGTGTGATGACAGAAAACACAGTCAGCTGACTAATAGCACCTGTCTTTCACCAGCTGTGTTCTGCCTCTGTACTCCGACGGGGAGAAAAGAAGGAAAAGAGAAGGGGAAAAACGAGCCGAGTGTGTGTTGTGCTTGATGGAGACGGTGTTGGTTTTGCTTGAGTCAGAGTTCTTTCTTGTGGCCTTCCTCGGCCCTGCGGAGGCAACCTCACTTCCTCTGTCCTCTAATCACCGCCTTGGGTTTGTCCCGGAGGGCAGCCCAAGGTTGAGTGGCCTCACACACGCATAAACACACACACATTTATTTTCTGACATGTGCTCACACACCCAGCAGTTCTAGATGTGCACATAAACAAGCCTTCATGCACACGTACGAACTGTGTGTCCGTTGTGAAATTGAGCTTCTGCTTTTGCTTGACCCACTTTCTCATAAACATACAAGGCATGAGAACTCTTCACATAGTATTAGAGAGCATCTGACTAGCAGCCCTTCCCATATCTACCACTAACTACATGTTTTAAATGGTTCAGTGTACATGTATAGTCTACATGGAGAGGTGGAGGAAAAGCAAAGTCTGTTTTATTTTGGGTCTTGAACGTAAAGGGAGAGAGTTTGGAGGCCTCTCGTGAGAATGGGAGACAAGTTGAAAGCAGAACATTTGACAGGATGATACTTTTCTCATCTCTCCATGTCTGCTTCTGACCCTCAGATAAACAACAAGGTGTGCGGGACCGTGGCGGTGCCTCGGCAGATGTCCCAGGATGCCGAGCGGGTACAGCAGCTGGTTCTGGAGAGCCAGCTCGGACAGGAGCTGCTGGGCGACCGCAGCATCAAAAGAGCCATTCTCTCACCCAGGACTGCCCTCATCAACTTCCTCATTGATGAGTGAGGGCTCGGGGATCCACCGCAGATTTTGTAACTGTTGGGTGTTTGCCAATGCCTGTTGATCAGTGACTCAGCACAGAGAGTGAGACAAAGAGGTGTTGATGTTTTTATGTCATGAATTAAGATGAGATGAAAAGGTGAAGGTCAATTTGTATAAAATGTCATCAAAGACATGTAAATATAATAAAAGAAGCATTTTATTTATATTTTTGTGGTTGTAATACATTTCATTTTAGAGGAAAGCATTAAGGTTCTCTGTTTTATAGAGAACATCCTGTGAAATATATTGCTATTATATCAGTGTTATGATAGGATTTTGGGTATTGTAATATCATGATATGGCACAGGTGTTTTCTTTCCTGGTTTTAAAGCCAGATTTATAGTAAAGGGATGCAATTTTCTGAACTTAGACTGTTCTAGCCGTTCTGTTATTTGCCTCTACCTGCTTGATCATGTCATCATGATGTGTAAATATCTCCTTCAACCACTAATAGCCTTCAATATCAGTATCGAGGTACTATGATTTTTTCCATATCAGCCCTAATCCGAAATAAGCCCAAACACTTGAGATTCCAGTCATCATTTAGATACCTCCATTCTCTTTTAACACCACTTAGATCATGCCATGCTCGACACTCAAACAACAGGTTCACACCTCTCTGTCTGACATGCCTTTGCGCTCTGTGTCTCAGATGTGATCCTGCCTTATCAGTGTTTGTCGCTGCCTCTGTTTGCCCCCCTTCAGCCATCATGCTCTTTTGAACACCCTACATGGACCACTGTCTGGTTTCCCAACATGGCTGAGCTGTTTGAATGCGACGTGATGGTCTGTTTGGCCTCTCAGCCAAACAGCACCTCTGTTGGAAGTCACTGAAGAGCCTAATGTGTTTGGGAGGGACTTATTAACTCACCGCCACATCATTTTTCTCAATCTCTGTTCTGTTTTGCACGATCCAGCTGCAGCGCTGCGCCTCAGCACCGCCAATTTAATATCAGCAAACACACTGAGTGAAAACTGTAACTACTTGTGCATACAAGTTAGTTCTTGCAATATTGGGCCAAAATGAGTCAGCCATTAGCATCATCATGGAAGAGCAGTAATGCCTGTAGCACTGAAAAGTATCCATGTATCCACCCACTAGCCTTTCTGTGAACACTGAGCAAGTGAGCAGCAGTTTATTTGATGCAAACCAGTCTTCCATGACATGCAGCGCCCACCGCTCCTCTCAATGCAACTTTTCAAGTGATGTCTAGTGCGTTGTCCAGTGCCAGTGATCAAGGGGGATTTTGATCTCTTTGAAACTAATACAGGGGGATATGCATTACAGACCGAAATAAGTGCTTTGTGAGTGTGTCAGCTTCCCTGTGAGAAAACACTTTTATGTTACTTGATTATCAGATTGTGACTACTTAAAACAATGCTGGGCTGCATGAGTAATGCAGGGTTTGATGTGGCTCCTATATTGGACTCAAGAAAAATGTGGGGAGACGGGGAAAGAGGAAGTCTTCCTTGCTGAACCCCTAATCTGTTTTCCATATTTCTATGCTCTATCTCTGGCCATCAGGTGACAGGAAGTGGGTCACAAGAGAGACAGAATAACAGGAAGAGAAACCAGGAATAATGGGAGAGGGGGGCAA
>OMKZ01037841.1:4957-18889 GCA_900302535.1 Neoniphon sammara | reverse complement strand
TGTTGACTGGGTTGGCAAAATAAGAGAGGAGAGATGAGCACATGAGTAAAAGTGACTTCAAAGGATTTAAATGGACTGAGCTGTTTGTACAGTGCATCTAATATATTTAACTAATCTATTCCACGCCGGTGATTTTCTATTATTTTATACAAGGTAATACAGAACCAGATATATTTTAGAAATAAAACCACAGACACTGATTTGGTTGTGCTGTTTTTTTTTCCAAAGATAAAGTTTTACTGCATGATGTTTTACGTCCTTTGTACATGAGGTTATTAGATTGCTGTGGATGCAGACATCAGCTGTAACACTGCAGTCTGTTGTTGCTTTCTGCTTAGCTGGCGAAGGGGTTTCAAAAGTCAGTAGTTCACTAAGTAGTCCTGAATATTTTAAATGCTTCAAAATTACCCCACAATTACTGCCAAATACAGCTCTCGGATTAAAACTTGCAGGTTGTAGCATTTTTAAGGGGTGATACTGGCCTCATATTTCATTTTATGTGGCATTAAAAAGGGCTTGAAATGTCTTAGATTTACCTTTACGAAACTTGCAAACAACCTCAAATTGGTCCAACTGTTGCCACCATTTACAGATCAGCATTTGATACTCATGAGAGGGGAGCTATTCACTTCAGTATTCTAGGAAGAAAAATGCCTGAGAGCAGCGCTGCAGCTAACAGAGGCTGTAAAGAGCAGCACCAATGATGGACATCACAATACTCTGACAATGACGCATTTCAAGCATATCCAACAAGGGACACCTTTAAATGGATCGAA
Organism: Neoniphon sammara; assembly: GCA_900302535.1. Lineage (NCBI taxonomy): Eukaryota > Metazoa > Chordata > Actinopteri > Holocentriformes > Holocentridae > Neoniphon > Neoniphon sammara. Next base: position 18,113 of record OMKZ01037841.1, on the reverse strand, counting down.
TAGCCAGAAAGTCTGTGTCTTTGTCTTTGTCTGATCCCTCTGAGACTACTTGGGGGAGGAGGAGAGGAAGAAATGGGGCAGAGCGGGCTTAAGTGGTTTACCGGCATTTGGGCAGCAGGTAAAATGACCTGACAGTGAAAAACGTGGAGAAAAGCTGATTTTGGTCCATGGGGATGCAGGATTAAAGAGGGGCGTGAGGGAGAAAAGAGCCTGGCTTTGTATTCAGGCTTCCAATGCCATAATTTACACCATTCCTCACCAAGTGACAATATAAAGAATTATTATTAATGCACACATTTATACTCACATACACACAGACAAAAATACATGTAAACAGGCACACAGAAGCACATTGAAACATGCAGGCATACATACATACATACATATACCAGGCTTAGCCACCCAAGAAATACTGCATCCAATAACACATAATAATAAATAATAAGAGAGCATGCACACACAGAATATCACAAAGTAAACTTTGTGAGTGCTACACAGTATACAGCATTTTACACCCCCACCCCGACACACACAAGCATACACACATCCCTCCTACACACACACACACTTTGCAGTCCCAGTTCAACTCCAGCCAGCACAGCCATCATTTCAATTTACAACAACTGCAGTCATTAAATGCAACTACAATCAATAAGCTGTTTAGACCCCGCCCATTTTCTGACCTACACCACTGCAGAGCCACCGAGGCACAAACCTGACAACACTACAAAAAACACGTGCACACACTCAAATACACAGACATGACGTGTGGTCAATGCACACAAATAGAAGCACACACAAACAGAGGCACGCACACGCACATGTACGCGTAAATGTGCAAGCGACTTTCCATAAAAAAGAAAAAAAAAATCATAAAAGCGGACCATACTCTGTCATCAACAGCTACACTTAACGTTCAGTCCATGCACACACACATAACCCTGAATAAATAATGTATGATTGTATGATAACTGTCTAAAAACAGTGCATTTTATAAGTTCCGCCTACACATTTTCCAGCCTATTGCTAACAGCCTTTATAGGTAACATTATGCTAAATCCTCAGTACATGTGGGGTCGTGCACTAATCAATTTTGGGCCACATCCTATACTCCATTTACATGCTCTGGCTCATACTATTACCTGCCAACACAATGTACATTTTCCCTGTTACGCTGATGACACGCTGTTATATCTGCCCATAAAACCTAGTGCTACTAATAATCCTCCCTCTCTCATTAATTGGATAGCAGATATTAAGTGCTGCCATTTAATTGTCTAGAACCTGATGAGATGAAGTGATAATTATTCACATTCAGCCACCCAATCCCGCTAATTGTACTCTACAAATATTTTGTACTTCGTCCACCACGTAAAGCCATTATCGGAAAACAAATCAGGAATCAACTCTAAAATGAATTCCAAAATTAATGTTTTTCGTGATCTGGGTAAAGTCACTCATGTGTTTATGTGTTAGTCACTGGTCTTCTCATTTAGAATATTGCAGCCATAGGTCGTCAGAGCTCCTGAACTTGGAAATAGACCAGCACTGATTTTACATTACTTCTTAAAACTTTTATATAGCTTTGCTTTTTATTTATCTTCATTAATTGTCCTTAGCATCCTTATTTATGTTTTTACTTTCATTTCTTGCTTGCTTGTGTTGCTTTTTACTTTTACCTTTTGATTTTATATTTTGTGTCTTAATTTAGTCTTCTGTAAATTACTTTGTAACCATTTCACTAGATAAACAGATTATTATTATCCTCATGAACAGTCTTTTCTGTTAATGCTGTTTCCATGAGAAGTGTGAAAACCAGTCAACAAGATGCAGACAAATGAAAAGTAACTTATAAATAATATAACTTATATAGCCTATATATAATACTAACCCCAGCAAGGCAAACTGCAGACCAGGTCAATGCTTTGCAGAGCTGCAACACCTTAATCTTACATAAACCACATGTTCAGTGTGGTGGTAGGAGCTATTCTTTTACAATGCAGTGTGAAGCTCTGAGGCCACTGCAAAAAGAATAGCAGAGGGGTGAGTCGAGTACAAAAGGCAGCTGTTAGAAATACAGCATGAAAGAATGCAGCAGAAAATCTACAAAGGGGAATTCTGTAACACTGAGACACACATAAATGCACTGAGATCATTAAGGCATAGACACACGCGTGCACATACACACAGATGCTAGCTGTATTCCTTCTCTATGGTACATAATTGATTGAGATCAGAGGTTAACAGACTGTTCAGCAGGACACTGTTTTCAAGCTGCAGTTGTGGAGCAGCAATTACCACAAGGGAAAGAGAGAGAGAGGATGAGAGAGAGAGAGAAACAGACAAACTGAACAACACAGATAGGCAAAGACTATGAAAGACAGACAGAAACAACAGAAGACAAAATGAACAGATGAAGCCACGGAGAGAACAGAGAGAAGGTAAAGGAGAGATGAAAGCGAACAAGAATGAAGTAAAGAGGACTCCAGAGACCAGAGGTCCACAGTCCAGTCATTACTGGAGGCCTACGGTGGCCCTCTAGGGACAAAGCCTGGCAGCAGTGACAGAAGCCATCCGCCTTTAATTCCGCAGCATCAGCCAGGGCCTGCTTGTTAAAACCTGGAATGAAGCGCTGTGTTTGTCTAATCAATAAGGGGGGAAAATAACAAGAAAACAATGAGGGGAAATAGAGACAAAAAGGGGGCGGGGATATAACAGACGGGGAGTAAGAGAGAAGAAGGTGGAATAAAGGCAAATCAGGAGAGAAAAGAGAGGGACAGAAAGCAGGTGGAAGATGAATAAGGGGATTGGCTATGAGAAGAGAGGGAAGACAGACTGAGAGAGAGAGGAAGATGGGGAGAAGGTGGTGAGAGATGTGACGATGGTCAGAGAAGATAAAGCAGCAGGGATTCGTTCATCTTTTCTGCCCATTTAATCCTGCTCAGGGTCGAGCGGCACTGGAGCCTGTCCCAGGATTCTTTGCGTGGAAGGCAGGGAGACACACTCGACATCCCCTCCATCACAGGGTTAACACAAAGAGACACTCACACTCATACCTACTGTATGGCACTTTAGAGTCTCCAATCCATCTGATGTGGGAGGAAATGGGAGCAAATCCATGCTAACACATGAACTTGCAAATGCAGAAAGGGCCAGGAACTGAACCCGGATCTGCTGGTCTACAGGACTAACTCATGTAAGGACAAGGTTTTATGGGTCTAAATGCTATATTTTCAGAAAAAAACAATTTAGGGCCCTTTTCCAGTGTAATGGTACCAAACACTTTGGATTTTCCTTTCGCCAAGGGTCCAGTTCCAATTAATTTTTTTGTCCCTGGTCAACATGTGGGACTTACAGGAACCAACAGGACCCTGAGGGCAGGACTACTGCACTGTTTATCCCTGACTAGTTCACACTTTTGCGTCACCAATAGCTGCCATTCTTAAATGAAATTCATGTTGAAGTGGAAGAATTTTGTTGTTAGCTGTCGAGCATTTGAAGAAGCCAAAAAAACACAGCGCCATGCAGCCATGACGAGGTCCGAGCTCTCACTGTCATTTGGTCAAAAGAAGAGATTCAACAGGAGCTCGAGGGAATAACAAAAAACGAGAAGGTATACAGGAAAATATTGCTGCGTCTGAGGGAATTGGGACACAAGCCTGATCCTGACCAATGCTGAGTAAAAATAAACACACTGAAGCAGGACTACAAAAACTGAAGGATCCCCAGATGCTGCTTGAAATGCAGACAATAACTGGAGCTGGATCAAGTGCCAGCTCCTGTGTTCTTGCACCCATTTAGATTAGTTCTTGTTTCTTGTTATGCAGCAGAAAAGGACCTATATATTCATTATTCAATATTTCAAAAATATGAATCACTGCATGCTCTGCTAGTGTTTATTATTCAGCCCAGACACTCACAGATTCATTTGTTAATTTGCTTGTTCATTCTTTCATTTGCTTGGTCTTGTATGATGCTTTTCAAGGCACTTTGTATGGCACTACAGTAAGGTAGTAGCCCCAAAGGGATGCTAGTTGGTGTAATAACTGAATACGTAAAGCACCGGTGCACTTGTTAAGTTAATAAATCTAAACTTTTTGTTTGATAAATTAAAAAAAAATACGTAGTGAATATCCATTTGAGTTCATTTAGAGATTAGTTAAAGCAGTATATGTGCATGTATGAGTGTGTAGGACATGTCCATATGCATTTGCATTAGCAAGTGAACAGTAATATATATGTGCTTCACTGGGACTGAAAAGTGCTTACCTAACACTTGTACTCATTGCTGGCATATTCATGAGAAGACCTAATGACCAAAGTGAGGCATTTGCCAAGTGCTGTTTCCACCTACATGGTATGCAAATTAATCCTGCTCTGCCATATGTGTGCACTTGTTAGGAGAGCTCACAGATGCACTTCCTTTTAACAGGTGCTTAAGACCCACTTTTGGGCATCAATCTGCATCTCGCATACCCGTAACGAACTGCAGTACCAACAGCAAACTATGATCCTAGAACAGTCCATATCGTTTTTTCAAACTGATATTTATTATTCCAATTTTTATTCATTACACACGTTGATCTGTCTTCACTGAGCCTACAGTGACACTAGAGCGTTATCTTCCATGTCAATCAAAGTCATGCAAAGCTAAATATTTTTCATATGACTTCCTAATAAAAAAGGGCACAAAAAAAGGCACGTAGCAACTGATAATGTAATAAAACGTCCCTTTAAATTAGTTGAACATGCAATTAAATCTGCTTCTGTTTTTAACTAATGGATAACGTCATGTTATAATATCACATTATTATATATCACATTACATGAAATCACAATTATTAGTTTATTAGGAGAAGAATGGATTCTAAATTGATGATGGAGGAATGATACTGACCAATTGCACTAAGTGCACTAATGGCATTTACTACATTATCCTTAAGAGCCATTAAATCATTGGTCAGTGCTATTATTACATAATCACTTAAAAATGTTTCACCACTTATGAAGTATTAATGGTTAATTTGATCATGTGATGTTATCAAATTAACCCCCAATTTGGATAGGAACAGGTTAGAGTTAGGGGCCAGAGCCTATCCCAGAACAGGTCAGAAGGCAGAGACAGGTCACCGGTCCATCACAGGGCCTGAACACGTTTAGTTCTGGTCAAAAGTCGCGGTTTGAACAGTTTCTGAAAATGTCTGCAAGCCTAGAAATGGCTTCGCTGTTCAAATAACTCGCCGTGATAAAACCAAATTCATCTTATTCACAAGATGGGCCCTGAACTGAGAATGGGAGACCAGACAGTTTTTGGATGTATGCACCTCAACCTCTCATGCACGCACACGCACACGCACACGCACACACACACACACACACACACACACACTCCCCACGCCCCCAACCTAATTTGCTCTGATATTGCTGATTGGTGCTGCTGATTTCCTGTCAGGTTAAATGGGCAGCACTCAGCCTCTCCTGTCCTGTTCCACCCTATGGAACCTAATACTACCTAAGATTCATCAGATATACCGACCTCAACCTGTGTGTGTGTGTGTGTTCAGTTAATGTGGCCATTTCAACTTCCCTTTAAATCCAATAAAGGACACTGTCACAGTCATAATCAGAGAAGGTGTTTATGTGGGTGAGTGCACGTACATGTGCATGTGTGTGTGTGTTTGTGTGTCTCCCTGTGTGTGTGTCCATGTGAGTGGATGTGTGTCAGACATCTGATTAGGAGAGGCATTCTATTTAATGACGGCAGGCGCAGAGGATAAACAAGTGACTGAGCGTTCAGCAGGAAATCAAATCAACCATCCAATCACGCCGGCCCTGAGTTTGCCTGGAACAAAATGGCTGCTCACTTCAGAGAAAACATTTTGGCTCTGTCTCAAATGCAAGGAAGCTCACTACGTAGGTGGCATTTAGGTAAGAAGTAGAAATTTTCCAGCGGTAAAACTGTGTCACTCAAGCATACAGAGGTTCTTCAGGTGGAATAGAAAATCCCACAATGCCTGGCAACATCAACAGAGAAGCAGGGGGGGAGAAAGTTTTCCCAGATACAAACTCAAGGTTGTGAACAATAAAATGTGACATTTCGTTACATTTTATTTTTAAATTGCTAATATGTAATCACATCAGTTCATTTTAGTCCAGTTAGTTGTTTCTGGAAAAGCACTGAAATTACTTTTACCAAGTGGACAGAGCTAGCTAGCTGGATCATAGACTGTATATAAAGATGGATGACGTGTCTCCATTTCCCCCCACTGTACAAAAGTGAAGCCAAAATATCCTGTTTACGAGTGCTGCCATCTTGCCCTGGTGACGTCATTTGGAGCCAGAGTCTGCGCAGCAGAGATCAGGGAGTACTGAGGTCCCGCCCATATCTCCTGACTGAATCATGAGCACACGCCCCCCGAAGTTTTGAGCTAGCCTAGCTGCTCCAATCTTAACCGCCATTGCCACTGGTTGTACTACGACTGAAGGCTTGTTGATAAGGTAAATACAACAGCAAAAAGTCAAGGTTGTGGAAAGTTAGCGTTCATGTCCTCTCGACATTCCCACATACACCTCCTGAGCAGAAGTCCACAGGTGCCGGCTCCGCAACAGCTTCACTCAGAGCAGCTGTCAATCACAGATGTCACATCCCCTTTTTATAGCATCAAATAACTAATGAAAACCAAACTTATCAGAAAAATGAACACTTGAACATACATCAGCGTGATAAGAACTACCTGAAATGACAGGAACCATCTTTAGGAAAAATTTATTTGACATGTAATTTGATTTTTTAGTTTGGCCCATGTCCCATCCGCTAACATGGAGGGGGCGGGGTTTATGACCTATACTGCAACCAGCCACCAGGGGGCGATCGAGACGTTTTGGCTTCACTTTTGGGGAGCTTTCACGTCGTCCATCTTTATATACAGTCTATGAGCTGGACATGAGGTAGCTAACATAACACGACCTAATGTATGTAAGGCAACACAACATAATGTCATGTAACATTAAAAGAGGCTTGATCACCATGAAACCCAGCAACCACTGTGCGACATGGTGGTGTTCCTAGTACATTATGCCATGTTCCGTTTTGTTATGTTACGCTGCACTATGTTCCTATATTGTGCTATGCTACACTACTTTATGTTCCATTACAAGAGGCTTTTTGACCAAGGAAACCAGTGACACCATGCTTGTGGTGAGGTTTCCTGGTTAAGTTGTCTAAATTCATGTAACCTTTAGGACAAAAGAGGTTCCTAATAAGGAACAATCCTGACTAGGTACCAAGGTGAAAGGAAGCCTCCATGCAAATTAGACACGGCCTTTGAATCAGCTGGTCTATAGGCTGTGGTGCATAAAGGGGAGAATGGAGGGAGGTGGGAGGTACAGGTTTGCAAATGGACAAAACATAAAGACATAGGGAGAAGTCAGCATTAGCTAGAGGACTTCATATTTTGTTATACATTTACAAATACAGATGAGCAAATACATAATATAAGGGGTAAAATTTCTCAACTTCTCTTTAAGTACCAAAGAGAGCAGAAAATGAAAAGTATGGTTATCCTATTGCTGTCATTTTTCATTTTGCATCTCCATAACAGAGAGCTGTAACACTAATCTCAATAGATGCTCAGCTTATTGTGCTCCTATCTTGTAAAGATAACATTTTCTGCTAAATTACAAGCAGAGATTTGCATATTAGGAACAGCTACAGTTCTGGTGAATCGTCAAGAATGAGCTACAGTATTTCTGGCTGAGTTATAACAGTCACATCTTTCAAAACAGGGATGAAGAAAAAAACTGGGCCATGTTCCACTGAAACAGTGGGCCTCACCAATGAAGGAAAAAAACAATTATACTTTGTGATCGTGATCCAATGCAAGTCAAGCTTGATTTATGGAAAGCCAAAGTCAAAATAATCAAATCGCTCTGATGTTATCTATCTGACTGTGATATGTCTGAGGCAAATGGCTATCTTAATAGTTCTACTCTGAATGTATATATTTTCTACTGCTTTTATCTTATATTTTTATAGTTTTCATAAGAAGACTTTCATTTCAAAAAGAGATATCAAACATTTGAAAAATGTTTGATATCTGGTACTGGTACCATGAAAATGCAACTCCCTATTATTGAGCTGTACACTTTCTACATTTTTCAGTATATTTCAAACATTGTTTATTACCCACTTCTTTTTCTAAAATAGATACACTGCATTTTTGAAACTTACATATTTCTATTTCACACTGATTTCATTGTCACTAAAATGAATGAATGAAAGAAATAATCTGGTAAAATTTCATCAATAGAAGAAAAAATTGCAAAGCAGGAATGTCCTGGTGAAGTCCTGTCATCATGGTGAGCGCAGGAGAGCGAGGACTAAGGTGCAAGGTCAGTGTGACAAAACCAATCAAAATCTGTTCCAGCAGGACGGCCAATCCCAACGCCTCCCTCTGCCTCACAACCAGCCCTCGACGCCACGGTGATGTCATCAGGCCGCGAGGGAAACACTCACAGGTCACACCAGGATGAGGCTGTGTGTGTGTGTGTGTGTGTGTGTCTGAGGGTGAGTGTGTGTGAGAGTTTAAGTCAGTGTGTATTTGAGTGAATGTGTGTGTGAGCATGATTTAAAAAAGAAGGAGGAGACAGAGAATAGAGGATAGTAGGACAGGCAGTTTCAGAGAGAGAGAGAGAGAGAGAGAGAGAGAGAGAGAGCCTTTCCTTGTATTGGACTTGGACATAACTGCATGTACACAGAATTGCGTTGGATATTTTCTTGTTCATACATTTCTGCCTAAAGATCACAATATAGCTGCTCTGGGTATTTCTGTGTAATGTTGTAGGCCTATTCTGCTTAAAAAAAAAAAAAAAAAAAAAAAAAAAAAAAACCTCAGCTGGCCCTGCTCTGACTGTGTTCCACTTGACAACAGCTTTGTTGATTTCCCTACAACAAGCAGTGACGCATGAACACCCCTCGAAACCTTTGCCATTGTTTTTTTTTTGGCATGGGCAACACTGAAGCCCTGCACCTGCTGAGCTGTTTTTTCCTTTTCAATATGAAATATGAATGCTGACATGTCAAAGATGATAATAAAGACCAATGTCTGGTTGCATAAACTGCCTTAAGTTTCAATGTTAAGTTTGTCTCTTATGCACGATATTTACCTAAGCTCATTTAGCAGCACTGCATGAAGCCACTGAGGCTGTCTCCCTGCTGAAGGCTTTCACGGTAGTTACTGTCATAATACAGCAGCTGTACACTTGAGTTGCCATGATTACAATTCACTTACATTATCACCCTTCAACATTACTTTGCGAAGCATCATTGTCAGTGTTAAAATCCAAAGCAAATCAGGCAGAGGATGTGATTGTAATTCAAGGTTGGGTTCAAGTTTTCAGTGATGCTGAACCATAGGCTCTGGCATTGTCTCGTGTTAAACAAAATTATTTGCCTTTCAAGAGGCTGAGAAAGATCCCTTAAAATGTTCTGAGGAAATCTGCCACAAAGGACCTTTTAGTTAGCAGAAATTGTGGCAGCGTTTAAGCAGCAAAGGGCAAAAATTTTGAGATCAAAGGGTTTTCCCTTCCAGCATCCTAGGAACTCCTCATGTGGGCTCCAACTTGTTTCCAGGCACAAAATCTTAAGCAGGTATCTTGACTCTTTCACAAGTTGGCATACTAACTAAGAGTATGTATGTATTTTTTTTGACCAAGCTAGTTCACTAAGAACATATTCTTTTTTCATCCAGGCTAGCTAACTGTAAATAAAGTCTTATTTAACCAGGCAGTGTGACTGAGAATTCCTTCTATCTTACAGCAGCGCAGAGCTGTACAGATCACTGTTGGCCAGTAAGCAGCTCTGTGCACTCTGCTGAGGTTCAATGCTTTTGCATGAGGGTGAATATTTCTTACTTCTGTAAGAGAGACATGAAAAGTGTTTGAGATAGCAAGGAAGAGAAAACAGACAGAGATAGACGATGAAGGAGGAAAAGATGCGGTGTCAGTGAGGGTGTGCCCTGAGTGTCTTCGGTGAGCCTGTCAGAGAGTTAATGACAGATTTCAGTCCAGCACAAGCCCGGAAAACACAGGGGTGTTTGAGATTAGAGGAAGACCCAGAAACCAGGCCATGAGGAGTGTGTGTGTATGTGTACGTGCATGTGTGTGTGTATGAGTGTGTCTCACTGTCACAGACAATAACTTCACATGTTGTTCCAACACAGGCTGCCAGGCTCTCACACATGCAGAGCTAAAGGGTCAGACTGTCAGATCAGTGAGATTCAGTAACATTCACACGCACTGTATTCCCTGATATTTCAAATTCTACAAGATTGGAGGCATCCTGTTTATTCACAGCATTTTGTATATGTGTGCTCATTTGTGCGTGTGTCTGTGGTCACTATTTTTATTCGCATGTGTGCATTTGTGTTTGAGGCAGTCCAGGTCTATCAGATCAAATATATCAGACCTGGCCATTACCAATCCTCAGGATAGTTTCACTTTGTTGCTCTGTTCTTGGCATCGGATGCCACCAAGGTCACAGGAGTGGAAGCCGAGCGCTTCTCATGTTACACATGGCGAGCCTGATACGGTGGTGGGATGCGCCTCGTTGCGGTAATTATCATATCACCTTTCAACCAGCAGCTATATGGAGCTCTGATAATGTGGCATTAATGGGAAATGCATATGAGGGGAGCAATCGATGGACAAATGACCCTTAACGAGGCACAGGACACTCGGCAGTAAACGCTGACATTTATATAAACCTAACTACTCTGATAGTACAAGCCGGAGGAACAGGACATAAAAGTGACTCCGTCGCTGCCGCACGTCTTCACTTGACGTCATAAATTTTCACTTCTCCTGTGTGGTTCACTTTTGCACATCATAATTATGTATTTCACTATTTAGAAACCATTAGAAAAGAGTGCAAGTTCACGACTGTAACAGTGTAAAAAGTCAACATTTCACCATATGAGGGAATTCACTGGACTGAACTGACGAAGGTGTTTGTGTATTGCCGCTGCATGCATTGCTGCTGTGAATATTGTTCAAGAAATCAAAGAGTTCAAAGATAAAATTTCCTTATTTTTCCTTCAGTTTTACTTAAATTGTACAAAGCCTCCCTGGAGTCACATGGTATTAAAATAAATCCATAAGCAAATCTGTACTCTCACTTTACAAATCTGTATGCACACAGATTGATAAATCATATCCTCGGATTAGGAATCCGTACCTTCATATTTATAAACTGTATCCTCAGATTTACAAATTTGTACCCTGAGAATGAAGCTGGAGAATGAACAGCAGAACATACAGATTAAAGTATACAAAGCACAAATAATGTTTTATAATATTAGCATTAAATATATACAATCTGACTTTGAATTGCACCATGCATCTATGGTTCACTCTTTTCAAACAAAAGGCAATGAATTGAGAAAGTGGGTGTATGGTTTACAAATTCAACCGTACGGTTTACAAATCTGGGGGTACAGATCTGTAATTAAAGGGTACAGTTTATGAATCTGTGCATACAAACATGTAAACTTGGAATATAGATTTGCACATGTATTTAGTTTATCTACCATGTGACCCCAGGAGGGTTCATTATTCCTTTTCTCCTGGAAAAACACCCAGCTAGCCAGTCAGTTAGCCATCTACTTTCATTCTCCCATCCATCTTTCGATCTATGTATCCATCATCCATCCCCCCGTCTATTCATCACACATCCATCAATCCATCCATCAATCCCTCCATCCATCCTCTCCTCTCCTCCGTGTTTATCTCTCTCCAGTCCTGCATTCCTCCTCCTCTCCATCTGTCAGCTCACCGTTCTCCATTTTCTCAGCCCTGGATTATTTGACTGTACAGTAGTCTCAACATCAGTTAACCAGGCAGCCTGTTTTCACTCTCTCCTAATTTCTCCATTCTGTCACTTCTCGACTTCATCCATCACAACACACCCCACGCCCTGCGTGACAGTCATCTTAAAATATCACCGCTAAAAGTCTACTTCAATTTAATGGATCATAAGGCTAGAGCGTGAATATTTAGTGTGTGCGGCTGCCGCCTGTAGATTTAATCCGGTGCTGCATAATTGATGGAGAGACATTGGCAAACTCACAGATCATTAAATGTGATAGTAGATTTGCCAAACACTTTTCAGAATGGTTTATGCTCAATGTCCTGTCAGGGCTATATATTTTGCAGAGACTGCTCCTGAAATCTGGTGCTGCTGATGCAAACTGTCACTCTGCCTTTTACTTTGTTCACCCAAAGAAGGAAACTAACTATTTAGCTAAGATTTTGAATGGGTGCAGGTGCCATGCGCAAAAATAAGCTACGGCTCACTCACACAGTGCCCTGGCTTTCTGCAGGTCACAACACGTAAGACATTGTAAGACCTTTGAAATGTCAGTTATAATGGAATTAAAGATTGATTTTGCCACAGAAATTAAAAAGAAAAGTGAAAAAAACAGAAGTCTAAAATAATGTAAGCCTGTGCCTCTGTGGTAGGTCTCTCACCAGAAACAATGCAATGAAGGAAACGCATTTTTACACCTTTCACACTGCACTGCAAACTTATGAGGTGTAACTGTGCTTAAAAACATTTGAATCTTTGAATTTGCATAATTAAATTCACAACTTTTTAAGGATATGCAAACAACCAGTGGGCTGTAAAAAAACATATTCCTGAAACAGTTGCAGATGTTTTCTATCACTGACCTGCTTTAACCCAGCATTCAAAATATGAAACTCATCCATGACACAGTCCGGAACGATTTCAAGATGTCAGATATCGATAAATTGCAACCATAAACCTAACTATTTCCATGGGCTTATTCAATTTGTCACAGTGAGAATGGTAATAAACTTTACAAATTATGGCTTCTCTGTTATTGAAAATGGGAAAACAATTTCTTTCTAGGCATATTTCTTTAGCAAAACACTGGAAATCAAATGTTAATTTGATTAACAACAGATCCATAAGACCCAAATTACACCAACTTACTGTACTGCCAAATGTTTGTGTGTGTGTGTGTGTGTGTGTGTGTGTGTGTGTGTGTGTGTGTGTGTGTGTGTGTGTGTGTGTGATGTGAGTTGAAGAGAAAGCAACAGCAAAGGAAAGTGTCGGTAAGCTCATATTCAACATTAA
>OMKZ01037832.1:8568-23147 GCA_900302535.1 Neoniphon sammara | reverse complement strand
GCCTACTTAACTACTTCTTGGGAGTAGTTGATGATTATTAAAATGCAGTTGTAAAAGCCCAAGTTCAGGCAAATTTCATGGCAATCTGCCCAATAGATCTTGAAATATCAAATTTGACATTTTGGCCTGAGGGTGGCACTAAAGGGAAGGTCATAGGGTCATCAAAATCAAGAGGAATCCCCCTTTGGGCAGCATGAATGCACTTACAAATATTATGGTATTCTACTAGCTACATTTCATGACATCTTGTGCGTGAAGTTGACATTTCGGCCTGGCCTGAGGGTGGCACTACAGGAAAGGTCATGAGGTCACCAGAACTGGCAGGGTTCATCCTCCAAGGAGCATGAATGTGCTCAATAGATCCTCCCAATAGATTTCGAGATGTTGCCTTGAATTGAAGTGTTGAACGGACGGGCACATGGACAGACAGACCAACACAGCCATCTTTAGGCCCTGCCTTCCAGTGGGGCAAAGATGTGTCATCTCCCTTCGCACTGTACTGCATGTGAACACCTGCCTCTCTTGTAGCAGCACTGTACTGTGTAAGTCTGTCTAGAAGTAATAAGTCAAAGGCAATTGGACTTTCTGCATAATCTCCAAGAAGCTTCTTCAGCTCTAATATGGGAGGAAGTTCCCTGGCATTTAAATATCTGTCGGCAATTCACACCATGACATCATGAGCAAGTTGTTGACGGTTATTGAGGTCACATGGCAGTCATGTGATGGCCAACTGTCCATTTAAGAACAATCAGCAACTTCTCGGATGAGCGGCTAAACATCTGTAAGATGACACAGAGAGTCCAGTTGGCTTTGTCATGACCAACATGACTGAAAACCTCCATCCAAAAATACGGTTTAAGCTGTTCAGTGTGTCTCTGCACCACATAACCAGGACAAATCTCTGCACAATTATTTTAAGATGTAATCTAAGTGATTCTGATTCAAACACAAATGTAGACCTACATATGAGAGACAGAACCATGCCTTGATGATACAAATAGTGCTAACGCTGTTTCATAACCAAGCAATGCATGGGTAAAATTAGCAACTTATTGTTTCGATTGTGATTTCAATCTCCCCCTGGGGAGCTAACCAGTTAGAACTGTCCTCAATAAGATGTCTTCACTTACTGTAGCTGACAGTTGTAAAAAACTCATCAGACTCAATGGAAGCATCCTATAATGCAGCCAATAACCCACCCCTCTGGAAGACTTAAGTGCCTCAATACAGAAGTATTGATCACTGTATTTCTTCTATAATTGTGGAGTAATAGGGAGTTGCAATGTTTTCCTCTTTGTTGCCTCTATAATGAATATTAGATTACCTTGATACAGTACAGACAGCAGTAAAGTAGTAGCCACACAGGAAGATAGGGGCCCTCTATTGATCACATTTTCAATGACAAACAGCTCTTGTTTGATTTCTTCTGTACTACTTGCCATCTGTCGCCTAATAGATGCGGAGCTCTGTATGTATGTGGATCTCTTTTATTGTCCAGGGATGACAGACATAGCATAGGGGTGGTCTCCCTCTCTCTCCCTCTCCCTCTCTCTCTCTGAGTGAGTCTCATCTCTCCCCTTATCCTCCCTCTCTCTTCCTGTCTCTCACACAACAAAGCGAATGTTTCCAATCTCTCTGCCTAGTCAGAATCCTTCCTGCCGACTCCCTCTAATCCTCCCATGGAAGTGACTCACATTACAGCGTTCTTCAGTTTAATGCACTTTAATAGCATTAATATCTCCTTTTGCCTCTTCAGCTGCAATAAACACCCCTTACATCTTGCGAAAGCCGCTTAAGAGCAATTGACATGGCTAGTGTACCAAAACAGAATCGTACCTCGGGTGAAAAGCAGAATAATTCATTGTGAGAGCGTAATCGCCTGTTTTTATACATTGGCACTCGCCCCGCACAGCGTGGCACATACTGTACTGTAAACAGACACCGAGAGAAGTTATACGAGGAACAGCAAGCTCCCGGTAGTCCTCCTCCTCAGTATCGCTGTGTGGAGGAGGGCTGCAGATCTAGGAGGAACACAAGTCCCTGCCACCTTCTGTGCCATCCAAGCTGCAGCGGCGGTGACAGCCAAGGTGAGGCCGGGAATGACAGAGGGCTCCCGCATGGAGATAAGGCTCTCAGACACATCCAAACCGCTGTGCCGCCTTTGGAGGAAAGCGAATCCTGCCGCTGAATTATTCAATGGGTCTCCTCTACCCTAAATAACAGCCGGCAAGGATTGTTTGACATCCCAGATGAATAATTAAGGGATGACCTTTGGTTACCATTAGAGGTGATAGGTTGATAGCAGCACATTTCCTGGGTGAGGCTCTAAGACATGTGAAGGTATTGCAAAGAAGACTAAGAATTCCTCCTGTTAACATCATCAAAACTGTCAGGCATATGTAGTGATACTAAAAAAAGAAACCCATCGTGTCCCTGTGGAATGCCCTGATATACCAAAGAAACAGATGCGGCCGCTGTTGATTGTTCCTAAAGCACAGCCTGAAGCCAATTTCTGTCACTACTTCTCTGTTCTCGAAAGAATTCGTCTGCAGTTTGTTCCTGACACATCAGTGGCATTTTGATTGTGCCAGTCAAGAGCTCGCAGTCAGCTCTGTGAATCAGAGGTAATATACTAATGCAAGAGTAAACTCCTGCTCGGCCGGTGTCGTTTCAGTGATTTACATGCTACTGCCCAGTTTCGTCGCGCTATTTCACTGAGACAAACGCAGACAGACATATAAACAGATAAATACAATGCAGTTGAATTCATTTTTAAAAACACATAAATGCTATTCCTGAAAAAAATGAACTAACTGTTGTATGTGATGCTTCACATAATGTACCTTCTGAATCCAAGATTTTATTGCAAAAACCAATGTTGCCAATGCATTACTCTGCTAGTATGATTTTCTGATTGATAATATTGATATCATGTGGGGAAAAACATGGTTTCTAGAAATAAATACAATTGGAAACTTATGTTTTTGCAGACATAAACACAAGTTTTGGGTTATATTCAAATAGTTAAAAGTTATAATTAAAGTAATTGCACATTTACTTATATTTGTATTAGTGTCTGTTTGGTCTCCTGTTTCTTCCAGATGGCTTAAAAGACACACGCCTCTTCCTAGTGGCCTGTATCTTTTACATGCTCTTTTGTGCACAAATATCCCCAAATCAGTGCTATTACTTTGGATTGAGTCTGTAAGCTTTCCTGGCCAGATCATATCACAATATACTCCATTAAAGCTTTTCAGTCTGAGGCAGTGCTTCTGGTTCCTCCACAAAGCAAAGAGCAGAGCTGGAGTTGTGGCTTCAATAGGCCCACAATGACACACTCCACAGAGAGCTGCTCTACGGAGAGTGCAGATTCTTACTTTGAGGAGACAGAGATTGGGTGCTGAAGACAGACCATATTTATAGCCGGGCCTAGGAATAATTCATTGTGATCAGAGTGCAGATCATGCTCCGTTCCATCACGGAGGAGATGTGGCAGAATGAAAAGAGCACACGCTTTCTCTCCCTCACTTTCCCCCCTCTGCTCTCTGGCGGCTTACGAAAACGGGACCAGCAAAAACCGAGGTTATCTCTCTGGAGCCGCCGCGTGTTTGTCGTCATGTGTTCTGCACGGGTTCTCAGGTGGCTTCACTTTAGAAGCGAGAGCGGCGGCGCGTAGATGTCACGTAAGAGCCCGCCCTCCCACACGTAGCGCGTCCCCTCAATCAGAGCGCGGAGTGAATATCAAAACGTGCGCTCACAGCAGGGGGGTCATGTACCTCATGTACTTTAATACTGACGGTGCCGAGCATGCACGCACATGCACACTCTCCCAAGCGCACATATCTGCACGAAAATCAAGCGCCCCTCATTGCCACGTTCCCACAAACAGCTTGTTCTTTGTTTTCTCCTTTCATCTGTTCCTCACCTTTTCACACACTCACTTTCTCATGGACACGCGCACGCTCACGCGCACGCTCTCTTTCATTTTTTCTGTTCCCGCACCCTCCCACGCACACACGTGCCTGTGTCGTCCTTTCATTTTCCGTCTCTCCCTTTCTCTCTCCAAGTCCTTTCCTTCCATGCACAGACACACAAACACGCGCAGCTCCATCTTTTTTTTGTTGATTTCCTTTTCCTCCCACACTTTAGCTATCACTCCTTCCATGCACACAAACACACAGACCCGCTTCTCTGTCGTCTTCTCTCTCACCCACCCTTTCTCTCCCAATTATTTCCTCTATGCACACTCTCTCTCTCTCTTTCTCTCTCACACACACACAGATACCCTCACTAGTCCAGCTTACCCTTACTCCCAGCTGGGCTTGGACAGCTCTCTTCCTCTGGCCTCTCTGGGCCATCTGGAGTGCGATGTCCCCGCTCCGTTGGTCCCCTGCCAGCCGCTGAGCCTCCCAGGATGAACACAGCATCTTCAAGCACAATTTGTACGCGTCAAAGCTCTGCTGTGTCCAGTGACCCAACTGACTGAAGTCATTCAGTTGCACGTTTCCCACCTCAAAGGCGCCTCATTCTGCTTTGATGGCACCTGCACTCCCTCTCTAGACGGAGGACGGCGGGATAATTGATTAAAGCCTCGAAGCCACCTTACCAGCAATTACGGCTTTGTTTATGATCTTATGGAAGGTTTTTTTGCACAAGAGGTGAATATCAAAATCTCTGCTCTGCATAGCACAGGCGTCACGTACCCTTAAAGCAGTACTCAGCATGATTTTGATGTAAAAATGCACCCATCTTATCAGCGTTAATTAGGCCTGCAATAGAGAAGATCATCCTATCTCTTTTAAACTAGACACCATAAAGTCCTCATATCTTCCCAAATAAAATTCTGGTATCAGGTATGGCCACTGCCAATCTCTGCCAACAGACAATGATGAATCAAAACTTAAGCCTGGAATTACACAGCCTGGCACAGCCATACTGTTTCCATTGTTCACTCAACAAAACAGATTGGATCATCCCATTGTCTATCAGTAGCTAAATCGTCCAACCTGACAAACCATATCAAGTAATATGAGAGCGTCGAAGCTAAACAACAAGCAACAACTGTGAAAGTGAAAGTAAACAAGGATATTGGTAAGCATATTGCTAGCTTGTTAGAGTGCTGGTACATGATTCTTATCATTTTTCGGAGCAAAATCAATCTTGACGTCCTGCTGTTTCTGTTTCCTAATTCAGTGCACTGCCGCTTCTCGTTACTGCTGTCACCTAAGCCACGCCTGTAGATCCTTAAAGGAAACTGATTGGTCTGGCTGTTTTCTGGCTTCCAATCTAACGCTTTTGTGTGGCCAGATGGTTTCGCAAGTCAAAAGAAAGTGAACTACAGCCTTTTTTCCCCAACAGTAAAGTTATTTTAGAAGACAGAAGTAGGAGCACTACAGGTGTCCCTCAAACCACCGGTGCTCATGGAGGGGAAATAGACATAAAAAGTAAAAAAGAGGATCCAGGCACTCAAGAGAGTAAAGGTATTTTATTCATGTGTACTATGGAGTCAGGTTACACAATACCATTTGTGAGTATTACCATGGTTGGAGAAGTTCTCCATAGACCACTATTGGAAATTCTGATCCAGTGGGATGAATGTGGGCTGGGTAGCTGAGTGCTGCTGGCCCGTCAGCATACAGGCCAACCCAAAGAGCTTACACTGAAAAATAATTTTAGACCAACCTGACTGGTATGCTAGCAGTACAC
This sequence comes from Neoniphon sammara, assembly GCA_900302535.1. Lineage (NCBI taxonomy): Eukaryota > Metazoa > Chordata > Actinopteri > Holocentriformes > Holocentridae > Neoniphon > Neoniphon sammara. The sequence continues at coordinate 17,441 of OMKZ01037832.1, read as the reverse complement.
ACAAAGTTATAGACTATTTTCAGTGCGAAAGTTACAGCCATTGAAAGTCACATTACCTGGTCCAAAGAAGCCATTTTTACTAAGGTGGGAACTGTTTACAGGTGAACACAAGTGACGGTAGCTGCCAAACCTTCTTTTCTGTAATCTGAACATCTCATTCTCATCACCAGATAGAGAGTCAAATTAGAGAAATCTGAACTTTTTTTCATTTTTAAGAGCAAAATACTAAGAGCAAAATAGTAGCAGCAAGAGAGCGCTCCGCCCAGAGAAAGCTGGATTCACCAGTGTTGGATCTTTCTCCTCTCTTGTCTTATATATAGTTTGGCATAAAGCACCACAGACTGCCAGGGTTGGTAAAAATGAGCATGCTGTGTGGATTTTACTGATGTCATGTTACATGAATTCTGGATATTTAAGTTAAAACAGCTTTCAAACAGTTACCACTTGCTGCCATTGCAGCCATTAAAGTACAAAGTTGCCCGGTGCAGCTTTAATCTCTGTGGCAAAGCTCCTCTGCAACCCTGCAGACAGACAGGATAACAAAATGAGAGTCCTCTGAGGTGGGAACTGACTGACTGAATGAGTAAAATAATAAAAATAACAAATGCAGTTGAATACAAAAGATCAATATAACAGTCATATTTGAGTTAGATTTAAATTGTGACTGAAGTCATTAAGCCATAGGTTCCCCGCCCTCAAAGGAGCCTTGTTCTGCTTTCTGAAGCCAGTGTTCCCTAGCAGCATGGCAGGCCAATTTATTAAAGCCACTGAGCAACCTTACATGCAATTACAACACTTTTTCATGATCTTACAGAGAGTTTTTTTTCCCCCACAAAACCCATTATAGAAGCACACATAAAATGGGGGAAAATAGAGGAAAAAAGGAAAGCTAGGCTGGCTTTACATGGTGCAACTGAAATGCAACTTCAGTCCCATGCAACTTCCTTGTTCCAAGCGAGCCATCCAATGAAAATTATAAATTCAGTTTGCATCATCATTTGGAATGTTCCATATGGATTTGTTGACATGGCAACAGTAAAAGTTTCATTTGCAACCTGCGACTAACTGCATGGAAGTTGCATTGTGTGAGGCCAGCCTTACACACTAGGGATGTACGCTTGTAGATTCCCATGCAAATCTTGAATTTTAAAACAGTAAACAATATCATGCCATTTTGCACATCCGTCTGTCCATCTGTCTATCTGTGCACAAAATGTTGAGATTTCATGTACTATTTTGTTTACTATTTTAAAATATATCTTTTGTTAGCCTGTCGTGATGTGATCCCTGTCTGCTTTTATCTGTTCAGCTCACTTTGATATCCTCACACTGTAAAACACTGGGAGCATCTCTACCTCTCTATTGAGTTAGCTGTGCCTCCCAAGTAGCTGGTGGGTGGTCTGCGTGTCTGTGTGCACTATGTAACAGAGCAGCCTCACTTGCAAAGAAGGCTGAAAATTCTGAGGTTTAGCTCAGCACAGGCTTAAGCTTTGTTTTTAAAAGATTCTGGAGCAAAATTATTTGTGCTATAAATGTTACACTGCCATATCCTATAATACATGCCGGAGGCCACTGAACGTGCAGTGGCTATTTTTATAGGCTCGAGGACACACCAGTTTTATGTGACCCCCTGTCACAGCATGCGCGCACGCACGCACACACATACACACACACACACATTCTCCATTTGAGATGTTTGTGTTCTCTTCATTTTTCCTAACTGCACTCAGCAGTTCAACCACAGGTTTGCAGGGTTAAAAAAAAAAATCATTAACTGGTATGGATCACTGACCCTCATCATCAGTTACAAAAAGTTTGTTTAGGGACAAAAAACAGAAATTGATTTTGGGAGCTCAGAAACAGCAAGTGGAGCACAGAAACAGGTACAGTACCACAGGGTGTGTGCGGCATGAATTTATCTGGTAGCGGCAGGCAGCAATGTGAGAGACCAATACAAACCACTGACTCCCCCAGTCACTGCTCCAACACAAACAGCACCTACAGTGCACAAAAAGCCCCCAAAGCAACCTTTTCCACTTAAAAAGCACTTCAAGTAACAGATCATGCTATCACTTAGAAATCAATATGGCTGTATTTTCCTTTGTAATCAACTTATTTGCATACAACTCCTTCCAAAATAGTGTGGCATTATGAGTGAATGCCCATTTTTGCATCTTGACATCAGAATTTACATAAAAACTTAATCTCAAAGTTGACCTCATGGCAACATCATTTATCACCACACCAAACAAACTGCAGTGACTAAAAATCCACTCTAAGTTCAATATGTTAAATTAATTTATGCTCTGATCTAAATGCACAATCATTCAAATATGTCAAGTGTTCAGTAACTGAAGTTTAACTGAATAACCAACTCTGTGCATGACACAGGACGGGAAATGACTCTAATGAGGGAAAGAGAAGGACAGAATTATTCCTTACACTTCACTCAAAGCAAAAGCAAGCCAAACTAGGCAGAATCCGCTGCCAAAAAGCTTTGGAAACCACAACAAGAGTGGAAAACTAGTTTTGGAAGACAGTTTTATATATATGGAAACTATTTTCCCAACAAAGAACAGCTGAACAACCAGCAATAGAAAGCCTGGAAAATAAACTTTGAGACCAGCTGACAATAAAACTGCCATACACACAGTACAGGTCCTACATGGGCACCTGAGAGTGCTTTCAACAGGCTGCGACACTTTGTAGGTTAATACTTTTCCATAGTTGTCAATGCATTTATGAGCACGTAAGCGCAACCGGTTAACCAAGGGTCAGGCAGGAACTTTGCGTGTGAATTCAATGCATCTGAGAAGAAAATGAAAAACACCCGAGACGCCGGGCTGCAGGTACAGCACAGATAACGTTATAGGCTCCCAAAGATGAGTTTCTCCCACTGTGTTTAGAGGCTGGAACACAGTATTTCAGACGCATAATTAATTAAAACCAGCTCACATGTACAGCACAGCACAGCACAGCACAGGACTAACCTTGCTAACGCCTTCCCAGTACCATGAAGATCAGAAGCTGGTGGAGAAGTGGAAGTGTGGCGTTATCTTCTTCACTAGTTGATCAGCCAAGTCTTGTTTTCAGCACCACGGAAAGCGCTTCTTCTTTTTCTTTTTTTCTCTCTTCTTCTTTTTTATTGTGGAGAATGATGCAAGTTTGTGGCTTACGGGGCGAAATGCAGCGCCTGGAAGCTGAAACCGCCTTTCCTCCAAGTTTGATAGCCCACCACCTCGCCGATGCACTGGCTGGAGCACAACTGACTCGTGATGCTTTTAGAGGGAGCGCGGCCAATCACAATGCCTCGTGCGCTTCACTCTCACATCTTTGCGCAAGCCCCACGAAAAGTCTCCAAGGAGTGGTGCCTCTCTCTGCCTCCGGGCAACCACAGCTGCAGTAATAGCGACTCTTAAAGACGGGCTTCTGGTGCTTTAGAGCCACATCTTAATTGTGCAGCGCTCTCTCTCTCGCTCTCTCTCTCCCTCTCTCTCTTTGTCTTGAAGGCGATGCCGCCGCTGATAAAGATGCGGCTGTGAATCTCCTCTTGTGCGACAGAAGCCCGGCTCACTTGCGGGGAGCGGTAACACCAAGCGGAGCGGAATTCGGCGAGAGCCTTGGAGCAGGAGGAGTGTCTTTTAAAAGTCTTGAGTTCACGAAAGAGTCCTCTGACATGAATGAGATCCCGGTGTAGCCCCGTGAAGATTAACCGCCTCTTCTTACCAAATTGCGGGAGTTCACGCGCTCCAAGTGTAACACTGTGGACTGCGAGAGCCTGTATAATGCTGCTGCACAGGGAAGGTGCAACTAGAGCTACAGATCTAGCCTACTAGAGGCTGCACAGAGTTTAGACGCATCTCTTTTTTTGTCTGACTATTGGTCAGATCCGAAGTGAGAGATTATCTCCAGTCTCAGAAGTCCAACTTGAGGGGCAGTCATGGAGTAGAACACCCTGCCCAGCCCTGGTACGCGTGCGTCTGTGTGTGTGCATGTTTGGTTTTTGCTGCTATGCGATTGGATGTTTTGAAGTCACTGAATACCATCTCAAACAACTTGTCATACAGATATTTTCCATTTGTGCAGTGCAGTTTGATTTTCCAGACTTTACCAGTCCATTGTAGAAGTAAAAATATAAAAGAGAGAGAGAGAGAGAGAGAGAGAGCAGATATACAGCTGGTGTGTGTGGACATGTTACAAGTTTTATGCCTGGGGCACTTTGGCTGGTATGGACACAGAGGTAGTCTTGACCTGTCTTGGTGTTTTGTGTGTAATTCATTTCAACGTATACTTGTGATATTGATTTGAGGACCCGCCGAACTCCTTTTCACTGAGATGAGATCAAAGTGCAACTCCAACACTTTCACCCCCAACCATATTAAGCCGCTGTAAAGCATTACAGCCTGCAGCCAGTGTCCAGTCATCAGCCTCAGAAAAAGCACACCAACTATAAGCTATTTGAGCCTCCACTGATTTCAACTAAAGGATTTTGCCCAGTCATATTCTCCAAAAAATGATGCACAGTTGGAAAAAATAGAGCTTTAATGAAAAGAGAAAAAGCCCTGTGGGATGGATATCAAAAGCCAGTGGATGTGCATTATTCATCTCAGTCTATTTCATAAGGCCCTGCAGAACAGGGTTTCTTTAACCTGTTTTTTTGGGAAAAACCTAAATATTAACACTCTGCAACACACTGCGCAGGAGGGAGACTGCTCGCTTGGATCTTCTTAGGCAGTATGTTTTTCACTTTTGTTTTCCAAGTGACAGCTGGTACAAGTAAAAATGTCAATTCAGAACCCTTGGGAAAGTGTATCGCGGTAAAGAGACACAGTCTGAATTTACAGAAGTGGGATCTCAGACTATTTGGACTGTTCATCTGTTATTTAGAATGATCCGTTTGAGTCGGTTCAAAATTACCAGCACTTCTTTTTACATCTTGTTAACCAGGTATGTGGTCTAAGTGCAATATTTCCTCTATGAAAGAAACAAGCTGGTAGTTTCAGGGGAAGAGGGGGATAAACTGTACACACACAAAGATTTGCACACTAACACAGAGGAGCTGCCCACTGTGATCTGCTGTTTGTCTCTGAAACAGCACAGGTCCTTACAATTTGTTGTTGCTGCTTTTTTTTTTTTTTAAAAAAAGGTATCAATAAATCCCTTAATCTAGTTTGGGACAGTACACATATGCATTGGGTCGGTGTGCATTTGTGTTTTATTCAACTCAGTATATGTTAATAACACCACATGCTGCATCAAAATGAATGTCTGTTGTGCTGAAAAATAACACGAATCTGATGAGCTGCGAGTGAAACATCTGCTTTAGAAGTGTGATGTGAAAACGTTTATCTGCAGCTAGGTATTACATGACTGCATAATGAAGCAGATATTGCTTAATTGTGGATGCAGTCGGGTCAGTAAGAAATTGGCCAGATTCCAGGGCGTGGCTGGTGAGAAACATCTGAGGCCTCCTCCAGCAGAGAGCTCAGAGACTCTCCGGCTCGCCGTCACTTGAGCACATCCCCCTCTGCTGGTGTTACGCAGCAAGGCAAAGTCTTCTCTCAGCTTTTGTTTGGCTGCGGGGACACTGGGTACAAGTCCAAGAACACTAATTCAGACCCACAGGAAGGCTTTGCACCATGCTATCCACTGCAGCACAAGCAGGGGTTTTATTGTGGGGCCCCTTTTAATTCACAAAGCTGTTTCATGTAAGTGGGGCAAAACATAGCCCAAGTCCTGAACATCTAAGAGGCACCAGTATAGCAGCTGCAGCATGTCTCTGATGGGACCACGGACTGCTCGTTGCGTGTGGTATCAGCAGTGTGTACTAGAAAATATGCTGGAAATTATTAGAGTTGCTTATTCTGTGTAAGCGATGAAGGGAAACGTGTCTAAATGCTATTGACTGTGATGTTATCAGATAATGATGACCCATTTACAAAGTAACATTGATTGATTTCTTTACAAATGGACAGATTAAGCGATCTTGGATTGTACACCCTTAGAAATAATGTGTCATTTTCAAGAGATCCATGTGTCTAGTTTGTCTAATTTAGTCTTCATGTACCCACATGTTATTTTGTCTTGAACATAGAACTTTCATTTAAGAGTGTTCCAGATACTGACAAAGTAATGAGGGTGCACATGTTTCTGTGACTTAGCGCTAAAGTTGAGAAGGACAAGAAACTTTCCCGAGTGTGTCGACGAACAGGGTCATGGAACAGCTTGCTCAGAGAACGTATGCACAGGTCTAATGCGTGTTAATGAACATGTACTCGGCTGGCCAGCTTGATGCTGATGGATCTTGGGCTTTAGGAGTCATGACACAATTCCCTGGCCAAAAGACAAACAACCCCCTTATGGCACATTCATCAGTATCATCCTCTCCCTGCTCATCGCTCATCCAACTCTGGCATCTGGTGTCACTCATAATCAATAGCGCTGGGCTCAGATGTCTGCAAACAGTTGCTGATTATGTAACACCCATAGAATATTGTTGCTCCTGTGAAAAGTCTCTCTTGCTCATTTGAATTGAAAGTTTGTACGGTTCTTTAAGCATGTGTTGGATGAGTATTGCAACGAATTGGCTGTTTGAAATCCCAACTGTGTAAAAAATATTCATTTACATATGGCTATCAGTGTGAGAAGCGGCCTTCTTGTATTCATTCCTTAAAAATGGCTTTACATCCCCACGTTCTGGGCATCTGGACTGCTTATTAAAATCTTGATTTTGCATTTATTCATGCAGTGTGTGCGTTCAGTTCTGATTAATCGTTTGCTGTCGTTTCTCTGTATTAACCAGTTGACAGATTCCTAAACTATGGATCTCTTGTAATGAATGATTCATTACAATCTGACAGAAAATGTACCCCAAGGTCCAATATTGCTTTATATAGTCTTCCACAAACTTATTACAGACTCAGTGATGGCATAAGTCTACACTGCTCTAAATTGCTCTTTTGGCCTAGCTGCACCTAAATTGATTATGATAAATAGGTATGAACAACAACTTAATGAATTAGGAGTAAATCCAAGATTTTCCATCTGAGCATGCTGTATAATTTTTTGCTATTGACTGGTATGCAGTATACATCCATTTGCATCTTCCTCTGTCATGGCAGGTCAGAGCTCCTGAGGTTAATTCATCACTGTGTCAATTCATCAAAAAGACCCTGCAGAGTACTCTTCCCTGAAAATTGAGGGCATCAAACTTTCATACTTTACGGCATATTTGAAGTGAAAGGGGCATTTCTAAGTTACATTTACAAGAGTTCACAAAGTGACTGTGCCATAAAAAAAACTAGGTTAAATGGTTGGTGAATCCTGCTTTTGCACTTTACATAGCCCACAAAACACAGCACGGAGGCTTGTGTGTGACAGAGAAGCCTTAGAGAAAAAGGCCTGCAATGTAGCTCCACCCTGGACAGTACAAGATATTGTGTGATGCTCATAGTGCTTGAAACACTGCAAATAGTGGCGAGGAAATCATCTGACTTCAAAACTTCCCTTGTACCCGTCCCCACTGTAAGAAAAATACGTAATACAATATCCAGTGCTTCTCTGATGAAGATGAATGCATTTGTGCAGCGGCTCATTTGAGGTTTCCAGTGAGGGTGCACTAAGCTGGAGTCAGGCCCTGATCAATAGACAGGCATGGAGGAGCAGAGCGTGGGCAGCCAGTCCCCTGGCTAAGTACTCCAGTATCAGGCTGTGGGTAAAAACCATTAGAGCAAGTCTGAAGATATACATAGGCATGGTAAGCTGTAAACATTTAACTTGCTGTATGGCAACTATCACAATGATGTTATTAGGGTGGGGTTGTAAAAAGTCATTCATTACATGGATGCATTGATTATAAATTCTGACAATTCAACTGCATTGATATGCTAAAAAGAAACTGTAATTGCATTTGGTCAGTAATGTGCTTTTTATGTAATAAATAATGTTAAAGTAATTATGTTGTCTGATTTTTTTTTCCACATTTCAGTGGAAAAAGGATGGTTTACATTATTGCATGTGGTTATTAATGGATATTTTGTGGCTATTTTTTGGATATTTTTGGCTAAACGTACTGCATAGGTTTACAAACTGGAATTGAAATTAATCGTTCCAAATAAAAAAAGAAAACTGTTCTTAAGTCAAATCACCAACTTGTAAATCATGAAAGGAATTGAACTAAGCCACAGATTCACATCTCGATATTGGGGTGTTCGGGGTAATGTTTGACAACGCATCTCTTTCCTTTGAACTTGAGATTTTATGCCATGGCCTCTTTTGTCACAGAGGAAAATAAATGGCCTCTGCGGCGTAAGTACTGGTATCTCTTTCAGTGCACCTGACTTGAGAGTAGGTGATGTGCTTTGGGATGGCTTTATTTGAGTTAGGAGGATTCATGTTTGTGTCAGTGCCACAGGACAACCTGTCTCTTCCAGAGAAGTGTAAAGTGATGAGTTGTGACTTCACTTGTCCGGCAGTCATATATTTGACTCCAATATCTGCCAGTTTCTGCCAGGCGCCCAGCTACCAATTTGTTATAGTTGAGGGGGAGACAGGGTGAAAATGAACATTAAATATTGATTTCAGGTTATATCACAGGCTGAAACACCCTTCCAGGTATACAGGTGCTTTTTTTTTTTTTGGAAGCGCCATTTCTGAGCTGTTAAAATTTAAGATGCTAGCTGCTTTATTCCTTTGGTTGCTGCTGCTGTTTATATTATAATGGATTTGGTGTGGAAGAGAAAGTCAAATTATCATGGTTTGTGTAGAACTAAATGTAAGTGGTGCATGAACACACACACACACACAAATAAGAATGACTTTCTACAATAACCTTTATGCCAGTCATTTTGCATTTGTATTTTAAAACGTAGAGA
>OMKZ01037830.1:26818-49306 GCA_900302535.1 Neoniphon sammara | reverse complement strand
GGATGGATGGATGGAGATTCAGTGGGGTTCAGAATAAAAGATGAATATGTGAAGGTTAATGTAGATTTCATCAATAGCTTGATAACAATGCCATTTTTCACGTCAATACTGAAAAGACATATAGAGTGAGAGTCAGTCCTCTAAACATAAGAAAGAATGGTTTTCATAAATTAATTACATTGAAGCACAATACATGGTGGGATGTATACAAGTCTGTTTTTATTTGTTTCATTTATATGTGGCTATTTTAGACCTATATAAGTTCGTTTTTTGCTATGCCAGTGTTCCAACACGTTTAAGCAAATGTCTCATGTGTCATTGCTTTGGTAAATGTCGAATTGCAAAAGAATAGATCCTTTTGTTCATTCTTTTACTCTCTTTCTACATTGCACTAATAGCTCCAAGAAATAGAAAACAATCATAGCCATCACATGAAGTCGGAAGGCTGAGAAACTGAAGCATTTCCTATATGCAAATAGCCTGTCTGCTTCTAAGTCTGTCTGTCTGTCTGCCTCTCTCTCTCTCTCATTATACATGGACCACAGGCACCATGTATGAGCAGAAGTACTTTTGTTGGTCATCTGCGCCTACATTTTGACGTGCATGTTCCTTGGTGTTAATCACGAATGATGGTGGGGGTATTTCTCAGTTCCAGCACTGTCCCATTAAAATATCTGCCTTGCTTGATGCAGCACCACATGGATAGAGACTAATATTAGCACAGGACCATCAATAATCCACACACTTAGCATGTGGAGATAGCTGCTTCTCCATCTGTGGACATGAATGGTCTCTGTGATGAGGGCTGGACCCCGTCATGTCTCCCTGGCTGATAATTAAAAAAAACAGTTGGGTGGCTCACACACAACATATCAGACTTGTAGTTATTACAATGTTATGCAAGGGTGACCACACTGTCACTACAGGAGGAACTGAGGATGAAGGAAGTTGAAAATGTTCCTCAGGGGCAAAGAGGTTTGTTTGGAACTATTTCCTGCCAAAGAACTCAAAATGTTTTATCTATCTGCCCCCCAGTGAGTGAGAATTAGAGGTGAATAGAGGCAGTTTGCAGGAAATAGTTCCCAACAAAACTATTCACCCTTTGGCTGTAGCTTATGCCAGGTAGCCATGTCATTGTTTTTGGGAAGAGCTGTTGCTGTTGGGTTTTTCCACATTCAGTTCGAGCTACACAAAAGTATACCCACACAACCCCATTGTACTGGAGTGATGGATCGCCTGCATTAGGATTAAGTGGGAAAATGTCTTTTTTGGTTTTTTTTGTTTTTTTTCGGTGAACTGCTACTTTGAGCAAATGCTGACAGTGCTGAGGACTCACATCATGTATCTAAATGTCTCTTGTCAATGTTAACAGCAGGGCTGTAATCTGCAGTTTCAAGTGCAGATTGCTGTGTTAGTCTTGGACTCAAGTCCATTTTGACTCAGTCAATTCTCAGTCCTTGCCACTACAGGGTGTTAGTTGTCTGTATTTAGTGTATGTATGTTGTTTTTTTGTTTATTTTTTGCACAGAACTGACACATTATTTAAATGCTAACAACTCTTCAGTCATATTTGTCCCATCCATTGTATTAGACTCTTAATCTCTGTCATCACAGACTATTTTGTTTATTATGTCCAAAAAAAGTCCAAAAAAATGCTGAAGCCACAACTCTGTCCTTCAGATTTACCTGTCTTGACTTCTTCCCTCATTAACACTCTGCAAAAAGCGAAAGAGCTAGATGGAGAAGTTTTCCTTTCAGGAAAAGGTTATATCAGCAGTGCCAAACGCAAGGTGTTAAAACACCAGAATCAGAGTTCTCTGTTGACACCAGATTTTCCATTTATGACCAAAAAGCACATTGTCTCTATTTCCCTCAGTGTTAATCAGACAGACTGCCTTTACAACACCTTTATCTTACATTATGAACTGGAACAGGTCATACAAATGTGTGAAGAGGTAAATGCACAAAGATGGTGGTCATGAAGAATGATGTGTGTCTTCAAAAACATCCCTGTATTGACACATAAAACTCAGCTCGTCTTTACACTTTCTGGTGATAAAATGTCCATTCACTGTCTAAGTCACACTCTAATGTAGCTCTAATGGCTTTACTTCAGTGACGCCATTAGAGCTTCTATAAAATGACAAATATGCATCTCTCTCTGGATGGATAATTTACATAAAATGCATTTACAAGATTTTATATTGTCATTGTCTAATGAAAACATTGTATCTCCTAAATATCAGAGCTTTACAGACGCTAACAATAATAGTTGTGCTGTCAGGTTGACCTCCATGCATTTTTTAGTTTATCCAGTTTGTCTTAAGGTTTCATAAATCCAAGACTTTTCTCAGCTCAGAGAGGAGTCCATGATCTGTCAGCTGTAGTTAAAAAATGAAAACCAAAAATATTGCAGTTATAAGGTTATCAGGGCAGTGTTGACGTCTCTGCCCTCAGATGTCAGTCCCGGCCATCAGGTGTCAGTGTTGCTTAATTCACTCTGGGAGGTTTGTTGTCTGATGCTCATTACCAAGCCAAACTTTCAAGCCACACATTCTGACTTTACAAATATTTTATATTACTATGTTAACAACTGAATGATATGTGAGTACACAAACATTATCTGACTGCTTATACCTCTATTTAACTTTATACATGATTCTTTTTTTCAACTGTACATGGTAATAATGTAGAGATTATCCAAGGTCATGATTACACAAAACAAAGTCATTAAACTGTATCACTGCAGATTCCTTGTTCACTCAGATATATAAAAATATTCTCTCAGTAATTAAAACCAAACCAACTGTAGACACATATTAACATCATTATTTTCCTATGTACGGAAGGAGCTTACAGGGATTAAACTTTAACTTAATACTGGCTTATTTCCTTTTCTACCAAGAGAAGTGCCTGCTGGAGACACAAGAAAAATGCCCTTCCTCTAACTGCTGCTGTCGGCAGCACTCTGAGATCTACACATGTAATGAGACAGTGGAAGAACAGGTTTGTCAGCGAATGTTCCCTTTCTGAAAGGTTGTTACAGCTGTTACATGCTGAGGTACTGAACTCATTTGATTGTGGAATGGAGAGAAAATGGAAGAGCAGTTTTTACTTCAGCACAGTGGCCTGTTTGGTGAGAAACCGTTTGACAGCTACGGGAGTGAACAAAAAGCCAGGTGGCTATATGGAGCTGCTTGTATGCCGTGTTGTCGAAGTCATTCCATGGCTCTCCTCCCTGCAGCCACTCTATCCTCAGTACCAGTACAGGTCCTTCTTCTCCAGACTTCGTCCTGAAAAAGGGTACAGAAGTTTGAAGCATTTACAAACTGCTCTGAGGGATGTGCATGTACAAACTGATTCAAATAAAATACCAAAAACATGTTAACAATAGATGATTTTTCACTTTAGGAGGTCTTGAAGAAATTCAAACCCACTTCCAGTAGGATTTAGACTTCATCTCCTCCACTTAGTAACATTTCTGAATCAAAGAAACAGCAAGGGATGGCAAGGTTGTTTCAGTATGTTGGGTTTCTGTGGAGGCAGACCTACCAGGTTCAAAGCCCAGACCCGGGTCCACGGGGTCTCTGAACCCTTGAGGTGAGGTCCAGCTGGGGAGGAGTTCTTGCTTGGACCCAGCAGCCATGCTAGGTCCCATATCAGTCCGATCACTATGCAGCAGGTTGAGCAGGGACGTGGCGTACTGCTGTCCAGTGAGACTCAAGCCCTCAGGGGACAGGGAATAACTCATGGGGGGTAACCCTAGGCCTTGTCTGGCAGGGAACGGGTGCCACGAGCCAGGAGAGTCGTTTGCAGGGCTGAAGGTTAGGCTGCACTGAGACTCTTTGGAGCTGCTCAACTCGAGATCTCCAATGATGGGTTGGATCTGTGGCTCTGAGTAAGAGGAGGAGGCAGCAGCACTCCACTGACAGGAGTTTGATTCCTCTGGAAAGAAGCAATGCAGCGGTGGTGAATGGCACTGTGTTTCTCATGGGTTTTTAAAACATCACAGGTTCCGCAAACTTAGGTCCTCTTTTTGTGAAAGAGTAACTAAACCCTAAACACAAATCTGTCTTTTCATGATTATAGGGCAGGCTTCACATAGATTTGGATTTGGGATTTAGCTACTCTTTAGTATTGCACCTTGTTTTTTGGCACCCCTCAGATGTGAGTGCATCAAAAACATCACAAAAAGCACCTGTCTTGTTTGTAGTCTAACAACATTCTGGACAAGACTTGAAGTGCCAAAGTTGCTCTTGGCAGGTCATAGACTGTTGATTGCATGCACTTACCTAATTTTACAGGCTTTCGGCTTTTTTTGCTCTTTGCCGCCGGTGCCTTGCAGGTTTTGCTGAGAGCGCGGGTGAAGTGAGCGTCTACCATGCTGCCTATGTCACCTTGGAAGTAGGTGAGGATGACACTCTGAGAATGCTCCTCCACCTTGACCGCTACCGGACTTCCTGCACCGTCTTCCATGGGTTAGCTGTGACTGAGGAGCAGAGATGAAGCCCAAAATGTTCTTCTGTAGTCAGTATCAGCTTCTTAAAATATGCATGTAATCATGAGTTAAAATCTTGTATTACTACATATCTGTTACAGCAGGTATGATATTTAATATTTTCTCTGTATTGTCAGTCACACCAGAGAAGACAATCTCAACCATATAGCAACCAAACTTTACACTTTCTGTGTACAAACACTGGACAGTTTTTTAGCTGCCCTTTTGTGGATATAGTGATATACGGGAGATTATTCATATTTTCTTTGAAACTTGAGAAAATGCACTCCAATTCCATCAAAGACCCACATTAAATTCTGAGGGTCCACCCACAACCCTAAAATGTTTATATGACTCAGTGAGGAATAAGGTCTCAACATATATAGCAAGAAGGAGATTTAAAATCTAGATAGATAGATAGATAGATAGATAGATGGAGATAAACTTAGATATAATATAAATGTTGATATTTTTTTCTTATGGCAATTTATCAAAATTGAAAAATATAATAAACTAGTATTTCACCATCATTATTTATTTATTTATTACCAATTTCCATGTCAGTTTGATAAAATACACTGCATGGCATTAACCAAGCCACCTCAAACGCTGAAGAACTTTTTTATGACAACCTCATATTCTTGCTATCAGATAAAAGTGATGAGGATTTTTTTTCAAGGGACAGTATTTCATTTCAATTCAATATTGCTGAAGAGGCTAAAAGTAATGTCTTCTTAGGTGGAGGGTTTATAAACCAGACGGGCTTTTCCCAACATCTATTTGAGAGTAGCATCTGAAACTTGAAAGGTTATGGACTGTTCATATTTCTGATATTGAATTGGGCTCAAGATAGTCTCCCATAAAATGTACAAATATCTTTCATCATTTTCTATCACAAGTTTAAACTACATGTTTGTTTTTGGTCAGTTATATTGTCAAACATGTGCAGCTTGTAATACTTAACATCTCATATTTTCCAGTGGTTTATATGCATGTAGTTGTCCTTGTTGTTTGATTCCCATTACTTTGTTCATAATGCATGAAAAGGTCTTAAATGTAAGGTGACTTTGTACATTAAGCATGCTCCAACATCATATTTGTAAATTCTGAGCAATGTCGGCATTCATATTCATTTGCAACACACTGTGCTGGAAGGGGAGCAGAAGCATGTGGGTGGATTTTTCAAATACATCCAACAAGACTTAATGAGAAATATTGGTTTGTGTGGGTTTCACTACGGGATGGTCCAGGAGGTTTGAATGATGTCATCAAGGGGGCTGAAACGCATTATGAACATGCCCTTTTTGGAGAAACATTAGATCAAGCTCATTAAAACTTTAAAAAGGGGTGTACTGTGAATGTATAAACATCTAGTATCATTAATAGTATCATTTGCATGGTGCTAATAGAAAAAACAAGTTTCTTCTATAACATTACTGAATTCCTAACTCAATTTGGGAACCAGACCATTTCATTATTTTTTTCCCTAGGTAATTTGTATTGAAAATAAGTTGCTTCTTTCTTACCTGACCTGATGATTGCTAGCCAAAGATGACCAAGGATTAACTTCCTTGGATTGACTGGTTGATAAAAGCTGGTGTATTCACCTACATGAGCAGCAGCCAATTTTTTTGGAAAAAATGTGACTCAACAAATATATCAAAAATATCCATTAGATCCTAATAACCAACGTTAAGTGGTTTCTTTTCTTCCTCTCCTTTATAGACAAAACTGCTCATTTAACTCGCTGTTGTTGCAATGTTACTTGATGTGCTAAACTTGGAGGGCGTGATGCTTCATGAACTCAGACGGGTATGAAGGGAATGTCATCCAGCGAGTTCTTCCAAAACCTGAACGACACCTTATGAAAACATTCCTCAAACAGCCACACAGTCATAAAGATATGCACAGTTTCTGAAGTGTTGTGTCCAGCCACATATTTCTGTAATCTGCAGATCAATTGAGTTAAAATACCATATTGGATTTTCATACTTCAAACTTCAACTTGCATTCAGCACCTTTGTTATCTGTTGTCTTAGAAATAATGAGACAATAGACCATATTTTAGAGAAATTATACAACAGAAACGTTATATACTCCACATTTTCATTTAGTACATGTATAGCCATACAGTAATTTAGATTAATTAAAACAATGCTTGCCCATTACAGGAGGATATTTCTATTCCAGATTTCAAAACTGTGAAATCATGTTCGTGACCTTTGTGGTTATATTTATTTGTTTACCACATTTTTCATAAATTATTAGTATTTAAAAAAGAGGGTGCTTGAAAGAAACAACAATACAGACTGTAAGTTCTTAAGAAAAATAAACCTTGCGGTGAAAATGGAGAATTATGGCACAGAAAGTAGACTTAATGTTTGGGGAATTGCACAAATGTTCTTCTCATGCAGGGATGGAACAGCACAGTGCATTACTCAAGAATTGTGGTTGAATATAGTTCTTGAGTACCCATAGACTAATTACTATACATAAATGTTCTGCATATAAAAATGATGCTTTTTCTAAATGTCAGCCATCCAGATGTACAATAAAAGCAATCAGAGGAAATGTGAACATAACAAACCACTAACTCTTTTAATTAAATGTGTGGGAGGATTGCGTAGTTTTAACAATCGAAATACAGGATGTTGGTTAAGAGTATGCACTTCTACCTTTTATACTCAAGAACACTTAAAAGGAAACATTCTTCACTATTAGATGTCAATTTGACTTTTATTTTGAAATTCTGGGCTTTCCCTGAGTGAACAGTGCCTATAAGCTCCACTGTATCTTGTTTAAAATTTTGAGGTGCCTTTCATCTTCCTCTAGTGCATCCTTCCCATAACAGATATGGAAGTGTGTTTTGACCAACAAAGCTCTCTCAGGAGACTTAATAAAGGGCTGTTGGAGGGAAGAGTCCTGTGGTATGAAACAGGGTACATCCAAAGGCCTCTTCACTCCCCCTGCTGGTGGTTTGGTCCTGATCCAGAGGAGTCGGAGACCTTCCTGATGGAGGAAGTGTTAACAGACCCACTCGAGGCAGAGTGGATCAACTGGTTCTGCCTGCAGCGGCCACCGTGTGTCGCAGAGCGGCTCCAGTCTGAACACAGGGGACAAATAGCAACAACCTTGAAAATACTTCCCACCAACCATCTGGGCCTGGGGCTATTTTATTGTAATATGATTGTTAAACTCTCCAAGATGTTGGTCACATCTCTAAACAACCTTGGTTTTATTGTAACATATTCTATTTTGTTCTTTTCTATTCTACTCTCACTATGTTATACATAATCTCATTGCACTTCATACATCCTGCAGTATTTCCTGCTGCCCCAGATCTTGCTGTCCCCATACAACAGTTACCTGAGTAATCACTGAGTCTAAATCGGCCGAAGCACAAGTGGATTCTCCACTGTTTCCTCACGTTTTCCTTCATCAGACAGTGGAAGACAAAAACAAAGAAACCTAGAACACAAGAGTACAGTTAGTAGACAAGCTCTTGTTGTCCATTACTTCAGATTTTCTACTTTCAGCGACAAGACAGAGATTTAATAGTAGTTCTTGTTCTCTGTTTCTCTGTGCCGTCTATTTCATTTGATTGTGTTCCTTTCATTCAGGGAGATTTCAAGGAATTATGGTTAACTACAGAATTGAAAGGGATGTCACTTTCATCACATTTGTGTTACTTATCAACAAATATATCTTCTCTATTGTGAACACCTTGTAACTCCACTTTTGATGTTTTGATTCAATCACATGCTCCTCTATGGTATGAGGAAATTCTACACTCTTTGGTTTTATGAAACCCTATAAAAACTAAGTAGAAAAACTGTAAAATGCAAGCTAAAAACCAGGATTATTTTTAATGCCATAAATATAACATTTTGGAGGTTCAAGGTTTTCATGCAAACACACCAATATGCTAAATATCACATATGTTGTTGTCGAGGTGGAGCTACTAGCATACAGTATGTTGTCCAGAATAGTAATTAAATGAAAATACCTCATAAGTTTCGCACAGGAAGTATCCAGTAATTGGCCAATGCTAAGCCAGAGTTCATGCTCACCTTGCAAACTGTTGAGGATGGAGAACAGGTAGAGCAGGACCAGTCTGGCTGGCCCCAGTGCAAAAAAGGCTAAAGGCCAGGTCAGGCCTAACAGGACAGTGAGGCTGGCCACTGTCTTCAACTCATGCAGGGCGCTGTAGCTGTTTGCTGATGGCTTATTTGTCCTCATGTGTCTGATCTGGATCAGAACCACGATGAACACAGTGATGTTGCCCAGCAGGATCAGCAAGACAAACGCCACCACCGTCACGTAGAAGAAGACGTCACTCTGTAGCCAGCAGCTAGGGGTTGTGGGGGAAAGAGAGAGGGTTCGGCACAATGTGGCACATTAACTTGCAGCTCACACTGGTGTTTATAATAAATATAATCAAGTGTGCTTCACAGCTTGAGTGCTCAAGTCTGGCGTTGCTGTCAAGCCTGTTTTGACTTTGGTCTCATCATGGTCTAAGTCAGGGGTTTTCAAACTTTTTCATTTTCTGGAACTCTCTGGAACTCCAAGTTAACATTTGAAGTGATTTTGTCCTTGGTATTGTGATTGTGAAAAGATATTTTCCTCTTTTGGTTTGTGTTAAGTATGAAATTGCTTAGATGTCATGCTTGAATATTGGTAAATAGACTCAAAGTGGTGAGATTATGTTAAAATAATCGCTCGATTTTTTGTATCGTAACAATTTCTAGTGAAGTAAACCATTCCTCATTTTACTGAGGACCCATTGGGAGCCTCTCAAGGACCCCTGGGAGTGCCTGGACCCCAATTTAAAAAACACTGGTCAAAGTGACTGCTGGGAGTCAATGAATTTATTAATTAATATATCTAACTAATAAGATGTGACAGTTTTTCAAATAAGTCACATAGTTCCTGTTCATTTTTGGGGCTGTCATCTGAAATAAATAGGGCTAAAATTCACTGTGACAGTTTAAATCCCACCTGTCGAAATAGACTTGACCTGCACTGCTCTTGGTCTTGACCCAGGCTCAGCTCAGGTGATCTGGACTAAAGCCCCAGCTCTGGTTTACTTACAAGTGTTCAGCAGGATCTTCAGGCACAGCGTTGCCATAGGCATCTTTATTTATGGCCAACACCAGGCTGACTATGACCAGAGGAATACCTGTGAGGAGACACAGTTTCCACTTTATACTGATCATTATCAACTCAATACATTGACTTATTATAAGAAAATGAAAACCTACCAAATGAGTTTGAGGGTTGAGTTTTTAGATCTATGGTCTTTTATAAATGCCAGAGCAAAACTGTATTTACTTTTTTTGGACACAATGACGAACATATTGACAAATTCAATGGATAAAAGATTTTTTAACATAGTTTTCTCTCATTTAGTCAATAACTGGTCTTTTGCTCTATCATACATTTTAAACAGTAGTGTGCTGTTGAAAATGCAATAAAACACACTTTGATTTTCACTGATGAAACACACTTAACACAAAGCGAAAAAATATTTTACACAGCTGATTCCCTGCTCTCCACAGTTCTTCCTTACCCCATCCTGCGACACAGAACTTAAGGATGTAGGAGGGCACATAGACGTTGAAGACCTTAACAAGAGCAAAGTACATGTGCACGGCCTCCAGGCCCATCCAGGTGAAGGCAGCCAGGAGGAAGTAGTGCAGAGCAGCTGCAGTGAAGATGCACAGGCCATAGCTGGGGAAGGATGAGAGCCAGGAGTCCAGAAGGAAAAGCATGTTTAACCCCAGCAGGGCCACTGACAGGTTGATGAGTATCTTGGATGGGTAGTCCCGACGCAGCTTTCTGCAGTGGGACAGAGGCACAGACACAGAGAAATATAAACACAGAGACCAAGATAGGGGCAAAGGCGATAAGAGAAAGCTTGAGTGTCATATGGCCTTAACAGTGTCACTTTAAATGACTTACTCAAAGGCGATATAGGTGAGGAGAGTGACACCCAGGAAGATGGAAGATATACCACATCCAAGATAAGAGATGACTGTCAGAATCTGGCTGTGCATATCACTAATGGGGCCTCCAGTCACATCCTGAAACACAGCATGAAACACAAGGTGCAGATTGTGCCATTTTCACATCAGCATCGTGGAGAGTGAGATATCATGCATTATTATTATTATCATGGTCTCTTTACTGGCAGGGAAATATACAAGCGGTCAGCAGCTGATTAGTTCTCATTTCTATATTTAGAGGTGGGAGTGTGTTACCTGCTTTTATTTATAAAAAGCAGTCCATGACTCACCAGAAGCACAGCGAAGTGTGTGAGGTGATTGCAGAGGCAGCTGGTCTGATAAGCAGAGATACTTTGGGTGACACAGCCATCACTGTTCCAACCACCCTGCCCACCTAACACATGTATTCATACACACACACACACACATAACGATTGATGAAAAGTGCTCCCACAATGCTTATCAACAGACACAACTGCATATATGTTTTTGGGGGTTTTTTTGGCCCAGATTGATCTCAGTGATTCCCAAAAAGTTGTAAAAGACTCGCTGAATTATCTCAATTATCAACATGCTAAACACACAAGGAGCAACTCACCGTATTTCTCAAAGTCCCAAAACACACACTGCACTTTGTTATTTTGCTGTGATGAGAGAGAGAAGATGGTGTTA
Source organism: Neoniphon sammara (assembly GCA_900302535.1). Taxonomy (NCBI): domain Eukaryota; kingdom Metazoa; phylum Chordata; class Actinopteri; order Holocentriformes; family Holocentridae; genus Neoniphon; species Neoniphon sammara. The sequence goes on along the minus strand of OMKZ01037830.1, from coordinate 38,131 downwards.
AATTCAAATGCAAATCTTTACTGTAACTGATGCAGCGGAAAAGCATTAATTTCTCACCTGTTTGGGATTCTGATGGAGGAGTGTCACCACCACACACTCCTCCAGGTTGCTAACAGGGGTGTTATTGATGCTGGCAGACACTATATAGCTGTTCAATGTCCAGTTTCTCTCCATTCCTCTGGTTATTTCTGGATCCTGTTAAAAATGAAGTAGGTGTGGTGGTCACAGGAACAATGGAACTATTACAGTAGTAGTAGTAGTAGTTGTGGTGGTAGTAGTAGTAGTAGTAGTAGTAGTAGTAGTAGTAGTAGTAGTATACAGCAAAATACTTGCTGTTTACTTGCAGTAAAATGTGTTGACACCAAGTCCAACTCCTTCTTTGATTTCAACTCCAAGTTATTTTGTTTTTTCAGTATTTCACTGTGTACATGTTGTTCTAAATAAGACACTGACTACTTTAGTTTATGCAATTTATCTAAAGAAGAAGAAGGAGAAGAAGAGGAGAAGGAGGGGGACAAGAAAAAGGTCAGGAGTATTAATGGGGGGAGATTTAATCACCCTGAAAAGGTCTTGTACTCCATAGAAGTGGAACTGTACTCTTATTCTTTTTCTGTCTTCAGGCAGGAAGAAGTTGTCGAGTGCAGAGGGGAGAGAGATAGCTGCAACTGTGTCAGGGAAAGGTTCGTTCACAAAGCTCTGGTTGATGAAAATCTGAGAAAACGAGAAGAGATGGACAATGTTACAGCGTACTTTGCAAAAAACCTTGTGGATTCTAAATGAAATCAGATTCTTTTGTTTCTGTCTTGATATTTGTCAGTCTTAAATAGTGACTCATATAAAACTCTTTAAAGTTGCCTTGAGTCGCTGCTTTCATTTCACTGCCAATGCTTTGTCATGTGCTTCCGCTTTGAAGGGTAATGTGCCCTGACTGCCTGAGGCCGCAAAGCCTGTTTGATAACACTATTTCCCATTGACACACTTATATTGACCTTTTTGTCTATGACTTCCATTTCCCTGGTCGCTGAAGGACATGCCGTCCACTTGTATGAGTAGAAGTGCTCCAGAAGTGGTCTAATGGAGCAGATTTGAGGCTAAAACTGCACAGGGTATTTGTTTTGAATGTCCGCAGACATTTCACTTTTGCAGCTTACAACAAAGTTGAGTAAAATCTACTGTTCCTAATCAAGGCATATCAAAATATTCATGGCCTCTCACATTAGGGTCCAGGTCAGATGAAATGGAGGATACGCCAAAGGTGAGGCCACTGAATTTATTTGGATCCACATTGATCATGGAGAAGGCCAGTGATGGGACAGTTACATTTGCTGATTCCCCTTGAAAATCCATATTGTCCCCAATTCTTTCTGTTAGATTAAGGACACTTTTGGCAAGGAAAAAGAATTGAAAATGATTAAAAAAAGAGAGAGAGAGAGAGAAAACATATTATTTAAAGGTGTCAAATGTTCATTATTATATCACACAGTAACAGTACATGACCCTTTCCCCCTCACGTGTTGGACACTGGAATGATGTCAGTCTTGGAAGCCAGGATGTCTGCGATGATATTGATGATGCTACTGCCGAGAGGATAGGTAATGTTGCCAACATCCACCACTGCATCCAGCTTCTCTATCACCGTGTTCAGCTGAGAGGCAGATAGTTCCCCCTCAGCTACACCAGTGCTACCAAATTCAACATCTATGAGGTCCTGGATGATGTCCACAACGTCAGCCACATTATCTAGCAAAAGGAAATGTGCTCATATAAGTGTTTTGTCAGATTTTCTTTCTTTTTCTTATTATTTTTAAAACCTTTTTAGATGTAAAGGTAAAGAAAAAGATGTGAATATTTTTTTTTAATCCTGGAATCTTATTTATTCATTGTTTATTGATTAAAAAATGCAAAGGGAGAGTGTGTGATTAGTCCTCTTACCAGCGGTGACATTGATCTGATTCAGGTCTGACATGTTTATAACAGGCTTGCAAGCCATCATTTCAGGTTCAGCCCAGCTGGTCGTGTCAGTGTCGCTGTTTAACTTACTGAACAGAGGAGAAAAGGGGAGACAAAATTATAAGAGGCACAGAAGAAAAAATAATGCCATCTTGTCTGATTCAGATCAATTTGCTTCTGGTTAATCTACTCGAGCAAGAAACCTCCAAGATTTTTGAAAATATGCGTTGAATCTGTCCCTTAAATCAAAAGTAGAAGGAGATCATGGATAACAAACATGGATAACAATAATAATATGATTTTTTTCATTTCAGAATGATCTTCCCTGCTTGGCTACCAAGATCATTGCCAGCTTTAGACAAAGGGTGATAAAAAAAAAAAATCCCATCTGCCCAACATGTCCTGCTGATGGCTATACTGAAGTCTTAATAAACATCAGCACACTGTTTCACTGAGGGATCATAAAACTGATTACCCATATTACTCAGTCATTGCCCCTTGAACAATATTAATATCCAAGTTGTCGTACATGATGTAGGGAAGATTGGAGCCCTTCATTACACTAATAATTCACTTTAAGGAAATTGATTTTTGTGTGAGGCGCTGGCTGGCAGTGATCCATCAGCATTATATGTGTGGAGTCAGAGCTTGTGTGCAGAGCGGGAGGACTGCATGGATCAGGATCACTGTAATTGAGGGAATTTTCTTATCTAGCTGAGTCGTCTCTATGGAAACAGATTGTCGCACATGTGACTGCAGCAAGCATGATCAGAGCAAGCAAATAAAGTGACATAACTAAAAAAAAAAACTCCCCAGTTTCTCCCCATACTTTTTCATTAAAATGACTATGTGACTCAGCCTCAGGCTGTTGTGAACAACTCACTGAATATTACTGCTGCATTTTGCCTGAATTAAAAACTTAGGTATGCCTTAGTTTATAAATGGTGTACCGTTCTACTGCATGATATTAAACAACAAAATGTCAAACTTTTGTGTGTGGCATGTTGATTTTAGAGAATGTTTTTGAGTTTTGACAAAACTTTTGGGTATATGTTAAAGCCATAAATTGAAGTTACTATCTCACCAAATCCTATAGGCTCTCTCTGATGGAGGTTGTGTGCATGCCATCTGCTGAGTTTCTTGAGGAAATGATTCGGGCCATGTGAATCGTCCATATATTGTCTGTGTAGTGTCTTCTGCACAGTTTTCTGGCTCTGAGCAAAAAGGCGGAAATGATAAAAGCTGTAGAAGTCTATGTTTCTATAATTAAAAACATCTTTCTCTCTTTATTTGCATTTTAAAATTCCACCTTACCAATGCGCTTGATTGTCATGTGCGTAGTTTGAATGACAACTGTGCCATTTTCATACTTGGAGATTAAGACGTCATGAATGAGCTTTTTAATTTCTTCAACACTCAGAGAGGTAGTGTATTCCTGAACATGGAAGGTGCATTCATATCTGTTGAAGAAATGCAGAACTAGTGTTTAAAAGCAATTCATGGTAGTTTGAGCCACAGTGCCTCAATCAAGTATCTTCAAAATATTAATCAACACATACTCAAATTCAACTCTAGCCTTATTCACAGTTACCTACTCTTTGTGTTGCACTCGGGAGATCTAAGAGAGAGAAAATCACCAACAATAAACATGTTTTTTACACATACTAAATATTGTTTGAGGCAAAGTCAAACAGACTAATAGCTGCATTACATAAAGATTATTGTTGAGTAATTTTTGCAGTGTTGTCAGACTAAATTCCTAACATTAATCTAACATTATTGCACTGTAAATTAGCTTGTGCATACTCACCACCGGTCCCATATATTGCTCCATGTTCCTATTAAAGATTACAGATTACAGACTAAATTAACCAGAGCTTTTAAGTGACAATGTGTAGAAATAAGGCTGTGGTTATGCACAATAAAAGAATCACAAAGGAGGGACCCACCTGCTATCACTTTCTCTTATCTTGAAATTCAGTACAGTCATGGTGTTATTCACCTCCAGCATTTCTTTCAGCTTTTACCCAAAGAAAAACAACACACAGTGTAAGCAATTTTCAGTAAAACATGTTTTTAAGTGACAATGGAATTTTTTTATTTTATTTTATTATTTTTTTACCCATGTCTCGATGGTATCCTTTGGATTTCCAGGAGTGCCAGTCATACTCAAGGTGAGATTAGCTCTGAAGAAAGTGTCTGGTTTGACTCCTGGGGTAAAAAGACAGATAGAGCAGAAGTGGAAAAAGTCCTCACAAAGTTGGATGCTACTCACTATACATACGATTCATTAGAGGAAATTGTAATCAAATAAAGCAGAACAAAGAGGAAGACAGAAAGAGATAGAGGATGGACAAACAGAGCATTAGTTGTTCTGTTCATCAGTGCCGTCCCCTGGACTGACCAGCAGTGTCAGTGACATCTAGAGGCTCTCTAGTCGTTGACATGCTAGTGGGATTAGCTGTCTCTGTGAATTAAATTAGATTACATTAAGTAAATGGGAAACCCAAAAAGATAATAGCACAGAACGATAAATTCATGAATACATTTTGTTATGGTCAAATTTATTTATAGAAGAACCCGGCTTGTTAATGTGTGCATGAATTCACGTCATTGTCATGAAGTTTTATTCTGTGTGGTATGCTAACCTGACTGAACAGGTGAACCTGAAGTGATGACAGTGGGAGGGGGTTTTGTCACGATGCCCAGACGCTCTGAGAGGAAGAAAAAAAATCATTAGATGCAGTCAGTCAGAGGAGTCAAGTAAGTTTATCTGTCTTTTGGAACTACTAAAAAATAATCCTGCAATCTAATCAGGATAGCATTATTATTAGAATGGTAGTCAGTAATGTTCTTATAATGGATGTTCACACATTTCAAATCATCCGTGAGATATTTATTAAAATGCTTTGATGTGGTTCTGGCTGTTATCAAATTCAAAATAATTAATTTATTCAAATTTAGCTAATCAACAGTCAATCATGAAAGTGCACAGTAAATTGAATCAGTTTAATGGATTCCTGACATGAATATTTTTCTCAAGTGAACACTTCTTGTCAAACTCTTTGATTAGAGGGAACTCCAATGCCAAAATATACACTACCATACTCATAAAATCAAAAGGTCAAAGTCATGTAATATGTACATGCCCGTGTTCAAGAGAGCTATAATGACCATCAAAATCTAAATCTAAGCATAACAGTTAAGCTTTGACTAAGCCAGAAATTTACTAACCCACTACACTCAGTGTATCTGAAAGGAGTGGGAGCTAAGAGTCCCATTAAGTGATAGCATTGTGTCAGAGAATTATAGTTACCTACGACATAGTGGGTCTTAAGCAAATCTGTATGTATGTATGTATGTATGTATGTGCATGTAAATGTTGGGGGTTATTGTATGTGTACTGTAGAGACTCTACATACCCACAGGTTGTATGCTGAGGCTATTCAGGTCAGCTGTCAGGTTGAGGAAGTCGTAGGAGAAGGTCAAATTTAGCTGCTCAGTGATGTAAGACTGAACCAGCTTAACGTCAGCCGCAGGACTCACTTCCACATAGACTTCACAGCTGAAACTTGGGGTAAACAATGGGTTTTTAAAGGGCTTACAATCTGTATTTCTTTTGTATCATACCAAGTAATAGGTTGTCATGGTTTAGGAGAGTGTCCTGAGGAGAGTATTTGGACAATTTTGCACTAGCCCAGAGTGAAAAATAATGGCCACAGGCTAAAAATTTCCCTTACATGCAATCCTTTCCTGAGGAATGCAGCTGACTGAATTCATCTTACCACTCAAAGGTGAAAGTCCATGATGATTCAGAACCCTGAAAAAAACACATATCTTCATGAGAGAGCTGTATGCCTTTTCTCATAGTTGCTTTATTTTTGTTTTGTTCTTAATCCAAAGTTATTAGAGTTTGCAGCTACCCTTGCTTCTGATCTGGTCTGAATGCTCAAGTTCATCAAACATTTTCTAAGAGAATTACCACTGTCTTTATCTAAAAAAAAAAAAAACAACTCTTCGTCAGTGCTCCTATCAGCTCATGGTATGTCTTTGAGGATATTGCTGCTCCTTTCTGTGGAAAATCAAATTGAGGCTCTTAATAATGGTGTACCTGAGTTTGCTGTGTGTGTAGAGCAGCAGAATTATTAACCACATCGCAGGCCTGGCTGGAAACACAGATAACAGAGATTAGGAGTGTGTTTCCTGACTGCACTCATCACAATAAACCATTTAGACACATATTAGTTTTAATACACAAAGTACACAGACACTTTAATGACTTGACAAATGATCTGATCTCAGAAATGTCTGGACAATTATTCAACTATTTTCTCTTGTCAGAAATCAGCCATAAAGAGTCTTTCACCACTCAAATAATGCTGAGTTACCTTGGGGAAAGCACAAAAATGTCATGCACAGAAATGTTGTGAGTGAAAATGCTCTGCATCTGATGGAAGATAACAAAAAATAATCAAGTTAGTAGTGACTGTTTTCTTGATATCCATGGTAACAAAACTGAACCAACAAATCCCAGATTTAATTTGTCATTACACTCTTCATACCCAGTTTCTTGTAATTTCCTCCAGTGACATTGTTCGGTTTTCAAGCTTGGCTGACTGTGCAATGAATGCCCTCATTTTGATTTTGTAGATTGACCATGCTGAAAAAAAGAGGGAAAAGATGCTATATAATACATTCTGATATTTCATAAAATGTAATAGCATCCAACACGTCTAAAGGAATGCTGCTAGACTCATTAATTGGTTATTTTGACAAGGAGATGTATAGGTTACTGATGAACTGCGGGTTACTGCAGAAATGTCTGGTTTACAGTTTCTTTACTCTTAAACTGTAATTACTGAACAGCATGGTATATTATGTGCCCTCTCTTTCAGCTCTCACTTAAATTATATTGCCTTGCTATGTGAATAGGAGAGGAAATTCCTGGGAATAATTCAATGGTATTTTATATAATAGAGTAGAATCTTGTACAGATTAATATGACAGGATAGAATATAGTAGTTGACAGAAGATTATGAAATGCAATAGAAAGTGGACATATTCACCACACTGCAGGCTGCTGTCAAGCTGAGGAGGGCAGCCGTGGTCCCATTGCTGGAGGTCCCAGCTCACCACATCTCCATCTGCACAGCTCTGACTCCGCAGCTCCTCAGCGCTCCACTCTCTGGCCCATATCCTAAACAGACTAATCTCTCCATACAGGCTGTTCCCAGTCTCTGGTTGCAGATTACCATTCACATCCACATTATGAGACACGCCCAGGGTAAGAGTGCCGTTTTGGGCCAGCGGTCGGGGCAGGCTGGAGTTTACAGAGGCCTCGAGCAGGCCGTTAACGTAGAGCCGGAGTCTGTTGGCTTGACTGGACCAGGTGAGACAGACGGAGTGCCAGTCATGAGTTTGCAGCTCCTTTTTCAAGTCCAATTTCTCCCCCAAAAGCCACATCTCCAGCTTTGCACTTGTGCCCCTCAGCCCCAACTCAGTGTGTGTTGCCCCTGGAGCTTTGTAGTCAAAGCCTGTCCACGCTGAGCTGAGATTGCGGCGTAAGAGCATACAGACACTGAGCTCCTCAAGGGCTGGTATCACAACCTCTGGATGTAGCCTCCACACACATGGACGGGCACTGAGCACCACCTTCTTACCCCACAGGCTGGAACTGGCACAGCCTGTCAAAGACAACACCGGTCTCATAATAATGCATATTCACCCATAATCTACAGCTTATTTGCTCTAACATGTTGAAAATAAAATGAAACTACACTGGAACTGTTAAGATTCCAGCAGAAACAATTATTTTCTGTTGACTTTTGTGTTGATTCTATTTATTGTCGTCATCTTGCTACAGTACAAATATTAAGTGACATTTTAAAGTCAAGTGCTTTGAAATCAGTTCACTGGTCCTATCACCATACTTGAACCCAGGAGACAGGCGGAAAGCTGTATACACAGACAGATGATTACAGTTGAAGGGCTTCTGACTGAGTCCATGGCAAAGAGGCAACAAAGGAGAAGTGTTTCCACTGATCAATTGGTCATCAGCTATAGGGGAACAGCAAAATAAGATATTTTTCACCTGCATGCACTTTAGTGAAATAACACGAAAATAGAGTTTCTGTGACCAGAAGCTGAAACTTACCAGTGTCATTTTCTTTAACTGGTCCGATCTGCAGCTTAATTTGTGACAAATTAAGTAATCAAATTACAGTTCATGAGAAGTTGACTAAGCCATGAATGTGCTGGCCTGCATTGCTTTATGTCTACATAAGGAGACATCCACGCCCTCCCCCTTTTGTACCCTGAGTTACTCATTAATCAGTGGCAATAAACATAACTAACAAACCCCATAACATTTACACCATGAGTTCAGTTGTAAGACCCTGTTAGGAAGTGCGTAGTGTAATATTTTCCTATTGACCCATGGCTACATGTGGATGCAGTGTGCATGTCTCAGTGGACCACTGAGAGTTTCTTCTTGTAGAAATTATCATTTTGGAATACAGGCAGAAGTGTAAAGACGGAGTCAGGGATGTTAAGAACTGTCTCCTACCTTCTGACTGAGTAACAGACAGCCACATTTCTGACATTATGGAAATCCTTTGTCTCCACATAACGAGCTATGTATTAAGATTGGTTATATAAGGCTCAGTCTTTGTTATTGTTTCCATCTACATACAAATGGAAGATTCTAATAATAGATACATGATTCAAACTGAGGTACCTGGTAGTCATGGCAGCTAAAAGCAGAAGGTGGCGTAATTTATCTTGTACATTTAAAAGAGCATTTGAATTTGTTACAACACCATGCTGCTTTTCATTCAGAGCTGGTTGGACAAAAGGCTTTTATTTGAGCTGAACATGCTCAGACAGCAGGTGTATGTGTCTTGTGATTGTGTGTGTGTGTGTGTGTGTGTGTGTGTGTGTTCTATATGTCAGGCTGCAGTCATAAATTTTCTGCAAACAGTCAAAGTAATATTCTTCATTACGTTTGTGGCTCAGAAGGATCTTCTGCTGATAAGTACCGATAAGTACTCAAACAAATCTAATTGGCTTCCTGGTATTATGTTTGAAGGTCATCTCTGCTCCATGAACCTGTGTTGCTTTCAGTTCTATACAGCTGAGGTCTCTGCTTCCTTTAAGTCTTAATTTATATAACCAGTCTATGTATATGACTTTTTTTTTTATTCCCATAACATCTTGTCAGGCTTGTGAACTGGTTTGAATCAGGAAGGACACGGAGGTTTGTGGTTTTGTGCTACCACTTAGTGGCCAATCTGTATGTTGCAACTCTACGTGCCATAGCAGTGGGGTCACTGTAATTCAGTTGGGACAGTTAACCCTGTTAGGCTTCACAACATAGGTCCTGTGTTCATTATCCCTCCTCATGGGGTTCAATACCTGAGTGGACAGTAGAATAGTTGTAGGTCTAGAGAGGTCATGTTTTATGCCGGTACCACAAACGCACACACACACACACACACACACACACACACACAAAGTCTCTTTCAGCCTATTTCTTAGAAGCAGGGCGTTTACAAGGGCCTCATTCATACATTTTAATCACTTCCCTGCTCCTTCCCTCCCTGTCTAACGAGGCAGAGCTGGAGCCAAACCAAGCGGGTTCCCCAGAGGGAATTCGAGAAGACCAGGTGTGACGCGAGGTGCTCAGGCGGGGACCAGGAAGCCTTGTATTCACTCATCCACTGGTGGCCTGTTGGGGAACCTCTCCTGCGTCACAGGTGATGTAGGACGGGGGGATTCCCGTGGATCTTTCCCACCCCTTTACCTCTGCTTGTAGGGAGTGGCAAGCCACACTGCCAGTGATGGACTCTGCAAGCTGATAGTTTGTGAATTATATGAAACTCACCAAGAAAGGTAAGAACATACCCAAATTGAACAAGAAATGTCTTATTGCCTTTATTTCTACAAATCCTTAGCCTCAAGGAACTACTAGTGGGGACTGTTGAGCTTTTTTGTTTGCGTCACTTTCCTTATGTCAGTAAAATTTGAATTGTAAAATGTTAAAAAGTTTTACTGTCATAGTTGTCACATGACAGCACGTTTTTGTAAAGTTCTAGCTTCAGTGTAACAAAATCCTGTTATCTAATGTTTTGTCTGCCCTGTATATTTTATTGTCCATAATGCAGGACCATGGACACTTTGCCCATAGATGCCCATAGTTGTCTTTATTTGGCTCTGCTCATGGTAGGTCTCCATACTTATTTTGAGATGTTTTCCTTTCTAGCATGCTAATAGTTTGCTTGCCTCCACCTGCATCCATGTCTACATGTGTATTATTTGAGATATATATGTCCGTAGGTCTGCTGTGTGCTGGCACAATGTGAGCCCAGCTGTGATCAGACAGAGTTCTTACACCCTAATGGCACCTGTGTTGAGTGTCCTGTCTGTGGGCCAGGAGAGCAACTAGCAGAGGTAACACACACAACACATACAGTAAAAGCAGGACTATGGCAGCATTACTTTCTCTCTTTGTTTCTGTCCATTTCCAATGCTGGTTGCCCATATATTGTGCATCTTTTCTCAGGACTGCGGCTTTGGGGATGGTGGTGAGGGAATCTGTGTGATGTGTGTTAAAGGAAAGTTCAGCCCAGAGACAAGCGTGGCTCCCTGCACACGCTGCACCCAGTGCCATCTGCTAAACCGCCTGGAAAGGACAGCATGTTCACCCACCAACGACGCCCAGTGTGGAAGCTGCCTCCCAGGGTGAGTAGAGTCCATGGTGCCAGTCTGAAGTTCATTTAAAATCATTAGGTGGTGTGAATCTTTGACATAACACTGATTCAATTTAATTCTAAGTCCCTAGTTGGTGATTTATTTTTCTTTTTTGGAATGATTCCATTTTGTTTGTAAACTGTGATTCCAGTTCATTCAGTGCTGTTATCCAAAATTTTATATTTATTAATAAATTTGCAATAATGTAAGGACTACCTGCTTTCTTCTAAAATGTGAAAAAATCAGGGAACAGAATTACTTGAAAATTTCTTATTCTAAAAAAATGCAATTTTTTACTTAACAAAATACTTTATATTGGAATTGCAAATTAAATTATTCTTTTAGATCACTACAACATTAGGTGTTCTTTGAAGAATCAAGAATGAATTGATTCAAGGCATTTCATATTGATTCAGCCAAAGTCAGAGCGATTCATTTTATTTATATCTTTTGGGAACTCAATTCATTGATGCAATGAATGAATCATTACACCCCTAATAATCATTATTAGTAAGGGCAAGCATTTGTCTTTGTGTTTTAACTTTCATTGTGTGCCCGTGTGTGTGTGTGTGTGTGTGTGTGTGTGTGTGTGAGATCGGAAGAGCACACGTCTGA